>PVJI01004967.1:0-101589 GCA_004026765.1 Micronycteris hirsuta
AAAGAAAATAACTGAGTTGTCTGACGGTGGCAAACAATTGTAATAAAATGTTTGATTCACTAATGATTCTCGCTTTATAAAGTTTGTCCACATGCTCAGTTCACCATCAGTCCCACTGAGAAGGTAAGTCTTAGTGTATACAAAGATATGGTCCCAAAGTGAATGGTGATGTTACACTGTAAGTCAACCAACCAAGTATAAGCTCAGAATAGGGGGGGGAAATCAGTCCAATGAAAGTACCCCTGTGGCCAGGAGACATGGAACATTCCCAAGTCCAATTAAGGAGTTCAGGATTTGGGTCCAGCACAAATAACACCCCTTTTTTATTACAAAATCTTTTATAAAAAATCATAAGCAAGCAACTCTGTATCATAGCAATATCACACTCAAGAGTACCACATGACAATTTAGATGAAATGTTCAAATTAAAACTATAAATTATTACACCCATATTATTACCCTACCAACCATACTCAAGCAGGCCTGACTTGTGCCAGACCCTGTATATCCAACTAAAGCAAGTGCTAATATAATCAATAACATTGAAGCCTTCCCTTTTTACATGTATGCAAATTTTTATTGATCACCTTTTTAAGTGAAAAAATATCACAATGTTAGGGGCTGGAGATATAAAGATAACTCAGACATGGCCTAGCTTTAAGGATTTAGAAATACATATGTGTAAGAGATACATATGTGTAAGCATAATGACAGTGCCATGAGAGAAGTGTTATAGCAGAGGCATTGGGGAAGTGCGTGTAACAGAAGGAAGCGAACACTGTGTAGGACCGCGGCAGTCAAGAAGGGACTTACAGAGAAGGCTCTGTTTGAGCTGGTTCTTCAAGATGGAGTGTTACATGGGATCATCATAATGGTCAGGGATACTGAAAACACCTTGTAATACTAAATTTGTAAATATCACTCATTTTTAACAAGATAACAACAATAATTTAGAGCTGGTACAGTTGTCCAGGCAGGTCGGAGACCTCTGAGGTATTCGTTAAGTAGAAAAAGCACTCTTAATTAAAAGTGACCATAGGAAAGTGAGTTCCTATTTGGGTCTGAAGGATGGTTGGGTGCATTGAGACATGTGACACAAAATTAAGGTTAAAAGATGAATAAAAGGAAGGTTTCCATGACAAAACAGATTTAGGTGAAGTGTAATGGCGCTATTTTTAAATAATGTAAATAAATTGTAGAAGGTGTATTGAAAGTACTATTAATTGTGGAACATTCAGTGTTTGGAAAGTGTTAAGAGATACAGACACTACTGTGCTAGTGTTACAGAGCAGGGCAGGGGCACCCAACGATCCCCCAACCCCACACCAGGTTCGTTATGCTCGCTGCCAATGGAAAGATGTCTCTCGATGCCAGAGACTTGTGAAAAGGAAAGGAATGGTTTATTTTCAAGTTATGCAGGCTTGGAGTAATGACTTAATGTCTCCTTTAAAATACTAGAGTTCTCTAGAATACCCACAAGCACACACAGTCCTTCCTTCTCCCCCTGCCCAGTCCAGGGTACCGTATCTCAGGAAAAGAAGTAGAAGTCCGCGATTCAGGCAGACCCTCGGTTCTGACACCATACACTGTGTAACCACCGCAATCTCCAGTTAATCCAAAACCATGTGGCACCTTCTCATGGCCCACCAGCAAGAGTCCTTTCACCCCTTTTCTTCCAGGCAAAGTCTCTCCTGCTTCCTAGGCCGCATGGCAAAAGGAGTCACCTAAAGCCACATGGTCTTCTCTCTCTGTCTCTCAGGATGAGGGGTCCCCACTTCTCCAAAGCCTTGTGGTCCAGACCCCTTCCCGCAGCATCTCTCTTGCATTCTTCTGAACTGCTAAGAGAGAGCTCGGCATCGCTGCTACATCTTGCTTCCCAGCTTCCTAAGCTGCGTGGCAAAGGGAACCCCAGAGCTGCACGGTTCTCCCCTCTCGCCAAAAGCAGTGTGTTCCTCCTTTCCCAGTTACATCTTGTGTCCAAGTCCCTTCCATCCCCCTGGCTGAACGTATGGCCACAGCTATTTAACATATCTATGAAACCAGTTAAAGGTTATAGATATGTTAAATGACCATGCCAGAGGTTAGCTGCAAAGCTTCTGCCATACAAAATAGCTCTGAATGGCTCTGCTCCAGGAGTCCCATTGCCCCCCGCCCCCACTGCCAGTTCAGACCTGTGGGGGTGAGGACATCCTATACATATTTTTTCTAATATTTCCTGGACACCTTGAGTTCTGGACCCCATTACAAATCCCTATTTGGGCCCACTTCTTGGCTGCACCCTGTTACACTAGGAGCAGTATGATTTACTTTTGAATTTCATAATTTGTTGATATCTATGGATCCCTTTGGTGTACAGAGGTATATAGGATACTTATCTGCCCCCCCACCATTTTTTGCATTATAGACAATGACAGTCTTTGAAAATCAGGTCTGGGTAGATTGATATGAACAATGATTAGTCTTTTTACACATGGGACAAAAAGGGAAAGATTTTTAGGAAGCGGATGGAATGTGCATGAAAGGATATGGAATGTTTTGGAGACAACAAATTCAGTTGAGTATGTGATCGGAAGGAGGAACTACTGCTTAGTACTCTGGGATGGTGGGAGACAATGCATGAGGCAAAGACAGAACTAAGGTGGGTCGTAAAGGTTATAAGGAGAGGACCGATATGGAGAACGAACTGACTGACTGACATCTCTGTGGAGGGCTAGGAAGGAGAAGAAATGGTTCGAATAAAGAGATTTTATTGCAGCAATTTTTTATATAAGTGTTTAGAATTATCCTGAGAATAAAGGAATTCACTAGAGATGTTGAGGGACCCAGAAGCTTCTCTTTACCACCCACAGGAAGGGGAAAGCAAAACAAAGGAATTGCACAGGATCCTGCTTAGACATGGGGCCATAAAGGGAAGGGCTCATGGCAGAAGTGGTGGCAGAGGAGAGATGTGGCAAAAAAGCAGGGAGGGAACAGGCATAAAATATTCCAACCTTTCTCTTTTCCCACACTTGAGTCTCCTGCTAATGCCTCCCACAGGCTGAATTCAATTTAAATCTAACCTGCAGGGCTAACCACGTGACTCATTCCATAAGGATCAACCTCCAAGTTAGAGAAGGGCATGAAAGGAAAGGACCAGCAATAAACGGAGACTGGTAAGCACACAGGCTGCGAAGAAAAATAGTTGACTGGCTTTTCCATAGATGAAAAGATACTTCATTTAAGATTTCTAATTCCTATCGTTGTGATTTTTTCTTCTAAAGAAATGTTGTAGTGCGTTCACATGGACTTTCTGGGTTTCTTTGTATCTATGTATCTTGGTGACCTATCTCCTGTTGGTGACCTCTGGGTACTGCTTTCACACTAAAGACATGATGCAATATTTTGGACTTTGTTTTTTACAAGACAAAAAGTTTTTGCAGCTTTACTGAACTAAAAGCTACAAGTTAATCTTGGCCTTACAGAGTTATTAAAAAAATAGTCAATAGAAAATCAATCAAACATGCAAACCCATCACTGTGCTAAAGGATCAGTAGCATTCTCTTTTGCCTATTTCCAAGTTTTAAATACTTTTTATTAGAACTTCTTTAAGAATCCATCAAGCTTCCTTTTTCTCTATTTTGTAAATAGTTTTAGAAGTAAATCATTACAGTCTCAGAAGAACTCTGGTTTTTGTGACTGTAGTGAGTTCCAGATTGATTTCTGGAGAAAACAACTAGAGAAACAAAGAGAGAAGAGAGAGACATCATGCCCAAGACAGAAATTTATTTTATGTTAATTTTTTTCTTTTGCTTTTGTAAGGGTTATAACTATTTCAAATTTGAACTTAGGCAGTGTTTGTCCCATCAAACTTGTCTGACCTTTATTTAAACGTCTGAGTTTGTGTTCCCTGTTCCAACTTGTGAAATAGAATTTCAGAGACTTCAAAATCTTGTTGGAACAGACATGGATGTCGTGTTTACTATTCCTTTAGTCTTAATTTTTATTAAAGTTTTATTTTGCTTCCTTGGAAGCCAGGATAGCTTATTCCTTAAAGCTTTCTCTAACTCTACTTCTTATCCTTTTTGGCTCTTACGGGAGCCAGAGAAGCATCAGCGTTGGTCTCCTGACATCTGAGATTGGAGTCTGTACTTTTACTTTGGCTTTCTGCTGCTTGTCCTTTCTTGTTGCTTTCTAATATGCATCCAGTACAATTCAGCTTTTCTAATCTAGAGTTTCTCTTGGATGGGAGTTCTATTTTTCATTTAAATACACAAAACCTGTTCCCAGTACTGATGTGTACTGCCTACTGGGATCAAAGTTGGTCTTGTTTTAACTTGTGTGAGTCAGATAGCAGCATTTTCTGGCTGTAAAAGCAGACTCTAGAAGATCATCATGAGCAAGAGAAGATCATGGGGAGGTTTCTAAAAAGCCTTAATTTACCTAAGACTGCAGAATTGGTTACTAGTAATAGCCTGTTATTGTTCTAAAGCTGAATTATTTAAGATATTTTAAAACCTAGCTTTTCATTTTTCCAGAAAATAATGCCCATTCTGTGAGGATGAGGGCAAGGCAACATTATAGCACAAGATCCAGTTTTAATTTCATAGCACTATTGTCTATATTTCTTACAGGTCCTTAAAAATATACTGTAGGTGGGACTTCCTAAGATGGCAGCATAGGTGAATGTACCATACCGCCTCGCACAACCAAACAAGGAAAAAAATCAGAAATTTACACATCCAAAAACAGCCAGATCTGACAGAAAATTGAATTGAGAGGAAGTCTGACAACCAAGGAATTAAAGAAGATATATTGATCCAGTCTGGTGAGCCGGGAGGAGCAGGGCGGAAGGAGAGCGCTCGGCGACTCTGCGGCGAGCAGGTGAGCAGACGGCAGGTCCGCGGTTGGAGGGGCGGTCCCCGCGGGGCTGCAGCACACCGAGATGGGGGTGCCTGACCAAAGTGCGGCCAGCGCCCGGCTCATCCGAACCCAGCGGGGCCGAGACTGGTGGACCAGGCAGGTCTGCATTCTCCAGGCAGGACCGAGAGAGAAAGCAGGGCGCATCCCATCAACGCAGATTGAGAGCACCTGTGGGGGTGGAGTCGGCGGTGGGAGGAACTACCAGCCTCACAGAAGAGTTCACTGGGGAGACCCGCGGGGGATTGGAGCTGTGCAGCCCGTCCACCGACCTCGGAGCGACCCCGGAGCTGGCACAGAGGGGCTCAAATCGCTTGCAGGAGGCGGTGTGGGTGCGGAGAGCAGAGAAGGCACCATTGTGCTCTCAGGTCCCGCCCCCACAGGCTATGTGGCAGCACAACTACCGGGAGCTTCCCTGCCCAGGTGAACCCCAAGGCTCCGCCCTCCTTACAGTAACAGGCTCATCGAGGGAAAAAAAATGGCCCAAAGAAAGGGACAGATCAAAGCCCCAGAGCTAACCGACCAAGGATAGCCAACCTATCAGATGCACCGTTCAAAACCCTTGTAATAAGGATGCTAACAGAATTCGACGAAAAATTATTGAAATTGCTTGAACAAATGAGGAGAGATCTGCAGGGAACCAATAGAGATAAGGAAACTGGGACTCAATTCAATGGAGTGGACCAGCAGAAAGAAAAAAACATCCAACCAGAAAAGAATGAAGCAACAAGAATTCAAAAAATGGAGGAGGGGCTCAGAAACCTCCAGGACATCTGTAAACGTCCCAACATAGGGATCATAGGGCTGCCAGAAGGAGAAGAAGAAATCCAAGGAATTGAAAAAATATTTGAACACATAATGATGGAGAATTTCCCGAAGCTGGCGAAGGAAATAGACTTACGGGAAGTCCAGGAAGCTCAGAGAGTCCCAAAGAAGTTGGACCCAAAGAGGAACACACCAAGGCACATCATAATTACATTACTCAAGATCAAAAATAAGGAAAGGATCCTGGGAGCAGCAAGAGGAAAGGAGACAGTTACTTACAAAGGAATTCCCATAAGACTGTCAGCTGATTTCTCAAAGGAGACCTTGTAGGCAAGAAAGGGCTGGACAGAGGTGTTCCAAGTCATGAAAGGCAAGGACCTACATTCAAGAATACTCTATCTAGCAAAGATTTCATTTAGAATGGAAGGGCAGAGAAAGTGCTTTGCAGATAAGGTCAAGTTCAAGAAGTTCATCACCACCCAGCCTTTATTGTATGAAATGTTGAAGGGAGTTATATGAGGTATGGAGGAATATCAACAGGGGAGTGGTAGTGGGAGAGGGTGGGAATGGGGCACAGAACAGGTAGCATAAATGGTAGGTAGACAACAGACAGGGGGAGGTTAGAATAGTATAGGAAGTGCAGGAGCAGAAGGACTTATGTGTATGACCTATGGATAAAACTAAAGGGTGGGGAAAGGGGATGGGGGGCAAGAAGGGGGAGAAAGTGGGACAACTGTAACAGCATAATCAATAAAATATCGTAAAAAAATATACTGTAGGTAACATTATTTTTAGGTGTTCTCATCTGTACTTTAAAATCATAAATGCAGAGATTCAGGATTTCCCTTGGGGAAAACAATGAAGAGAATAATTGCCAAAGGTGATCAATCTGGTGGCCTAGGAACTAAGGCAAATGCTGAAACCCTTTACCATAATCTAGTTCTGGAGAATATTATGAAGTAAGGAAAATGGAAATTTCTTGGATTTGTTAAAATAGTACCCAACATTTTTACATTGTGTTCTTGGTCATGAAAGCTTCAACAGAGTAACCAATTATGGCTAAATACTATCTTCTCAAATGCATTAAAACCCATGGACACTAACTATATTCCAACAGCCAAAGATTTAACTCTCTGAAACACAACAATGGGGACTGAATAAGTTAGTCAAATAAACTCATGTAACTGCTTGCTAAGGAGTGACCCCTCCTAGGCAGTGAAGGGTTTAAACCATTCATATCTTCTAAATGCCCCATAGAGGCCCACACTATATAGCTGATACCTCATGGAAACATTATTTTTCTGACTGTGAATCTCAGTGATCAGACTGTGTTTGGGTTGAGGGTGGCATGCACTAGAAATGTTTATCTGAAGTCATTGATTTTTATAATTGATCGTTAGGTAACTTTTATTCATCTGAAATGCTGAACAAAAAATGTTCTTTTTTGAGTTTTTTTTTTACTGGCAATAGTATATTTAGTATTTTATTTTTTCCCCTTGTGTTTTAACATTATTTTTATGACCATATTGACTTAGATATTTTTCTAATGTGAATCACATTGCTGCACAATATCTGGTCTTTGCTCTATGGAAGTACTTTTCTTTTCCCTGGTCAATTTCTATAACTAGTAACAATGCAAAGTTAGTGGAACACTCTGTTAGCTCCAGACATTTAGCTTATCACTTCAGTAATCAATACTAATATTCTGAAGTTAAATTTTCAGCAATAGCAACATCTGAGTATATCTGACCGAATTCAGAATTGTGTATTTCCTGATAGCGTTTAGCCCTAAATCTCTTCCCCATGTGAAGACTGGCATGATACTGGAATTAGAGCAAATGTTTATTCATATCTGAGAATTGCTCTACTCATTAAAATTTATTGACAACCTCAAAGAGAAGACTACTGGTAATTTCCCAGTCATTTGTGGACATAAACAAATTGGCAAAAAAAAATTAAGTTGCCTGACACACACTGTCCCAGCTGAGGCTGAAAAGGCCACACTCTGCCTTTGTTTTAGTTCTCATTCAGAGATGATGAATTATGGAAGTAGTAGAGAATACCTCTGAGTAGCACAAAAAGCTCTAGCTCTGGGCCAGTTGAATGGGGTTTAAATCCCAAGCAGGCATCTGTTAAGGGGTAGCCTCAGGCGAACTACTCCATACCTATTAACCTTGTAAAATAAAGCAAACAAAATCTATGTGAGTAAATTTTTTTTTTAGGATTTAAAACTTTAATCAATATTATATGGTAGATGATATGGATTGATGATAGATATAGATAGATATAGAGATGATATAGATATAGATGATATAGATAGATATAGATACAGATATAAATATAGATAGAGATATAATAAAAACTTCCTGGGAAAGTTGCTTTTAGAATTTAAAATTATAATCTATGGTTTACAGCTAGATTAGATATAAATAGATATAGATAGATATATATTTCCCTTAGAAACAATGATTCAGTATTTACTAACTCAGTGTAAATTCAGTGTTTACAATGACTTTACAGAATATTATTACCACAATAATGAGAATAGACAGTATGTAGCTGTGTCCAATCAAAATTAGCTAAAGACAATTTTTAACAAGTATTTAGTGGCATCTTAGAGCAACAGAAAATCCAAGAGAAAAACTAAACTATTATAAATGTTAAGAAAATTCAGTCAGGGGGTTGAATTTTAAAAAATGTATAAAAATCAATATTCTCTACATATACTGATATTATAATCTAAAACTATTTTATCTATTTAATAATTGTTAGATGTTTCAGGAAATCACAGTAACCTTTAATGATTGGAAGTGATTGGAGGTTAGAGCTTCACTTCCCTGAAACCTGTCCAGGAAATTTGACCAATTTGTATAGTAAAGAAAGACAAAAATCCCATGATCATATCAATAGATGCGGAAAAAGCATTTGATAAGGTACAGCACCGATTTATGTTAAAAACACTCAGCAAAGTGGGAGTAGAGGGAGCATACCTCAACATAATAAAGGCCATATATGAAAAAGCTACAGCCAACACCATACTCAATGGGCAGAAACTAAAAGTTTTCCCTCTAAGATCAGGAACAAGACAAGGATGTACACTTTTGCCACTTCTATTAAACATAGTATTAGAAGTCCTAGCCACAGCAATCAGACAAGAAAAAGAAATAAAAGGCATCCAAATTGGAAAAGAGGAAGTAAAATTGTCAGTTTGTAGATGACATGATAGTGTGCATAGAAAATCCTATAGACTCCACCAAAAACTACTCTAGCTAATAAGTGAATTTGGCAAAATGGCGAGATAAAAAGTCAATATTCAGAAATTGAAAGCATTTGTGCACACCAAAAACAAAATGTCAGAAAGAGAAATCAGGGGAAAAAAAGCCCATTTGATATAGCAATGAAACATCAAGTATCTAGGAATAACCATAACCAAGGAAGTAAAGGACTGTACTCAGAAAACTATACAACACCAAAAGAAATAAAGGAAGACACAAATGGAAGCACATACTGTGTTCATGTATTGGAAGAATTATCATCAAAATGTCCATATTACCTAAAGCAATTTATAGATTCAACACAATTCCTATTAAAATACCAATGACATAATTCACAGATATAGAAAAAACAATTCAAAACTTTATATGGAACCATAAACAACCTCAAATAGCCACAGCAATTTTGAGAAATAAGAACAATGTAGGAGGGATCATAATACCTGATATCAAACTATATTACAAGGCCACAATAATCAAAACAGTCTGGTACTGGCATAAGAACAGACACATAGGTCAATGAGACAGAATAGAGACCCCAGAAATGAACTCAAGTCTCTATGATCAATTAATATTTGACAAAGAGGGCAGAAGCATAAAATTGATTAAAAATAGCCTTTTCAACAAATGGTGTTGGGAGATCTGGAGAGCTACAAGCAAAAAAATGAAACTCGACCACCAACTTACACCATACATAAAAAATAAACTCAAGATGGATAAAAGACTTAAATATAAGTCATGACACCATAAAAGTCCTAGAGGAGAACATAGGCAGGAAAACCTCAGATATTTCATTCAGCAGTATTTTCACCTGATATGTCCCCTAGAGCAAGGGACATAAAGGAAACAACAAACAAATGAGACTTCATCAAAATAAAAAAAAAAAAAACTTCTGCATGATCAAAGAGAACATCAGCAAAATGAAAAGGGAATCAACTCAATGGGAAAATATATTTGCTAATGATACCTCAGACAAGAGTGATCTCCAAAATATATAAAGAACTCACATGATTCCACTCCAGGAAGACAAAGGACCCAATTAAAAAATGGGCAAAGGACCTGAACAGAAACTTCTCCAAGAAAGACATACAGAGGGCCCAGAGACATATGAAAGGATATTCAGCATCACTAGTCTCCAGAGAGATGCAAATTAAAACTACAATGAGATACCACTTCACACTGGTTAGAATGGCCATCATGACCAAATCAACAAACAACAGGTGCTGACGAGGTTGTAGAGAAAAAGGAACCCTTGTACACTGTGGGTGGGAATACAGACTGGTGCAGACACTGTGGAAAACAGTATAGAGTTTCCTCAAAAAACTAAAGATGGAACTGCCTTTTGACCAGGCAATTCCACTGCTGGGACTATATCCTAAGAATCCTTAAACACCAGTTCGAAAGAACCTCTGCACCCCAATGTTCATAGCAATGCAATTTACAATAGCCAAGTGCTAGAAGCAATCTAAGTGCCCATCAGTAAATGAGTGGATTGAAAAACTGTGGTTTTCATGATGGAGTATGATGCGGCAGAAAGAAATAGGGGGCTCCTACCCTTCATGACAGCATGGACGGAACTGGAGAGCATTATGCTAAGTGAAATAAGCTAGGCAGTGAAAGACAAATGCCATATGATCTCACCTATAAGTGGAACCTAATCAACAAAACAAAAAAGCAAGCAAAATATAGCAGAGACATTAAAATTAAGAACAAACTGATGGTAACCAGAGGGGAGGTGGGAGGGGATATTGGGGGGATTAGGTTGTCAAGGAACATGTATAAAGGACACATGAATGAAGCCAAAGAGGGGTAGGTGGGAGAGTGGGAGGTGGGGATGGCTGGGGTGTGGGAGAGTGGTGGGGGAGAAATGGAGACAACTGTACTTGAACATCAATTAAAAAAAAAGAAAAAAAAAAGAAACATTCAGGCATTTCATTACTTACATGGACAATAGAGGCAAGAATAGCTGAGGTCAGCTTACTACATCTCTTTTCTTATAGGACAACATCAAAACAAAAGGGCACAGTTGATAATGCCACCTGATTAGTGGGCACCCTGTTGTTGGGGAGCTGATCACAAGCCATAGCTAACCACTCATATAGCCTGTAGCTGTACAATGAGGACGAGGGCAAGACAATGTTCACACCTCATCAGAAACTGGAAGAGAATTAGAAACTATCTCATAAATTGTTTCCATGAGAAAGGTAGATAAGAAATGGCTTTGTCACAACTCCTCACAAGACCTCATGTTTTAATGGACCAGGAGGATCACAGGGCATCCTGACAAGGTCAGCTGTGGGTGAGCCTTCTTCCTGTGGCCTGAGTGGATTTGCGCAAGTTCATTAGGGCACCAGCCAGAATCAGTACCTGTTACTCCATGGTATTTAACAATAAAATTAAGACTTAGATAGAGTTCTGACAAAGGTATAAACAGAGTTCTGACAAAGGTATAAACAGTTACTAGCAATCATTCAAAAAGTGGTCAAATAACTAGTTTCGTATGTCAAACCAAGACACACCATGACCAATATCTAACTCAACAGGCCCACTCTGAGGTGGACACACTGGCATTCTGAGGGAGGGCCAGTCATTTGGGCCATTTCACGAAGAGCCCCATTAAGTGGGGAACACAAGGTGAACAAGACTACATCTAGATCTGCCACAAATCACTGGAGAACTAGGTGTGCTTTTCTTGGGATTCTCTTACTTCATTTGTGCTCAAGCAGTGGAGTTTCTTAAAAGCTTTCAGCTTTATCACATATCTTAAACACTATCTATCTTAACTAATTAATATATATTTCTGACATCTCTTTTACTAATCAGTAAACCTTTTGCCCATTTCAATAACAATATTTGAAGTGATTAAATAATACCTTTGAGTGTGTGTTTCTGATAAGTGTGCTTCAAATGCTAATTAACCTTTCCTAGGGTAGAGGGATGAAAATTCACCCACACCAGACAACACACACCAAGTGCATCATACTTTGTCTACTTGAGCACACTAAAAAAATATTATCAAATAACCATACAAGAGATAGACTTAGTGTGATGGAAGAAAAGGCTCCACTTATAATTTACCAAAGCAATTTTTAAAATTAAAATGAATAGACTATGAAAGACCTTACTTCTTATGCAGTGGACAAATTCTAGATAAAGAAACAAATTTGTCATCTAGGAGGACATGAAAGGAGACTTAAAAGTATGTCATGCTCTTGATTAGGAATATAAAATATCATAAATATATCATTTCCCCCTAAATTAGCCTGTTAAATTAATGTCATTTCAATAAAAATACCAATGGCAATTAAAAAGATTTTAAACATTATATTTAATAAGGCAGAAAAAATTAATTCAAAAAATTTTTCATAAAGAAATATAATGTGGAATAGTTCTGTTAGATATTAAGGTATATCTTCTAATTAAAACAGCAATGAATTAGCATATTAATGGGAAAATCAATGGAATAGCCCCAAAATATCAGAAATTTTAAAAGTATGTAAAAATTTTTGTATATGATAAACTTAATATTTGAAATCACAGGTTGAAAAATAGATAATTAATACATTTAATTGGGACAGCTAGTTAACCAACTAAAATATCTTTCTTAACAATTTATACAAAAATAAATTTTAGGTGCATTAAGGAATTATAAGTAAAAAAAAAGAAACTTAAAATTCAGGAAGAAAATTTGAAAATTTTTTGGTTTATATTAGAATGGAAAATTTCTTTTTAATTATGAAATAAAACAGAGGTCATAAAAAATCATGATTTTGATTATAAAATTCTAAAACTATTCTACATAGTAAAACACTGGAAAATGTAAAAAAGTAACATCAAAATTTCCAGTTCATTGAAAAGGAAATTGATTAATTTTCTTAATAGGTAAAAGTTTTCTATAAATCAATGAGAGCAAATAACAGCAATCCAAGTTAAAATGGTTAAAAGATTTATACAGGTTAGAAAAATGTAAGTAAAAATGATTCTTAAGCATGTGAAAATATGCTCACATTCAAACTTATTCATAATAAGACAGACATATTAAAATTATAAGATGGGTTTTCAATTAGCAAGCATTAACATGTTTTCAAAAACATTATGTTAATGACAATATGTAAAATAGGCACTTTTGTATTTTGGGGGAATTTAAAATGGTACTATATTTATAAAATGATTTGACAATATCTAAAGAAATTTTGTGCAGAAGCAGCAATTCAGTTTCTAGGAATTTGTTGTATGAACATGCTTGCATAAATAGTGCATATATTCATTGCAACATTTTTTGTAATAGCACAATATAAAAAAATCCTAAATATTAGAACTGGTTAAACAAATTATAGTACATTTATATAAGAGTTTGTTTTTAAAAAGAATGGAAGAGATCATCATATATGTATATAAAATAATCTTCAGAATTATGCTAAGTGAAAAAAGAAAATCACCTAATATTATTTTGTGCATTTGTTAAAAGGAAGAAAAATAAAATACGCAGGTGACTTCACTACATGCTGAGAATGTTCCCAAACAAGGACGCAGGAATCCGACTCTGGGGGTGGCTCCTGGAGAAGGAAACTCAGTTATCGAGGGATTCAGTTGAGAGGAAATTTAGTTTTTATTTTATACTTTTTTTGCACCTTTTACTGTTATAGTATGTGTATATTTAAAAATAGAACTTATTTTAAATATTTCAAAATATGTATGAAAATTTTCAGCTATCTGTCATGAAAGTCAGGTTGCAAGGGAAAAGAACCAGGAGTGAAGTCCAGAGGGACACGGTATCTAGCTAGGTAACTACCAATCAGGAGTAGAGCCAGAAAGTTGAAAAGAAAATTTAAGACCTAAATCAAAGAACATCAACTGTCTGCCTCAGCATCAGCCAACCTTATTTTAGACAACATATATAGCTATCTCCAGGATATGATGCAGCCTCTCTTGGAAATTTGAAAATCATTTGAATAATTTCCTTAAACTTTAAGGCACCAAAATCAATAGTATTTACAGTATCTGATTAATTCATTCCCACTCACCATCTACTAGCACAGATGTTTTCAAACTAATTTTAGCATATCTTTTTTAAAAATAAAATATTATGCAGCATCTCAAAATCTATGTAAAAAATGAGGGTTATTTTCTTGAGAGACGGAGGGTGGCTGGAAGAGGCCCACCAGTCCACGTGCTTAGACTTTCTTGATAAGATACTGTTTTTGGTAGCTCACAAACTTTTATCTCATCAAACACAGCTTGAAAACCTTTGCTTCACGGAGAAAAGAAAAGAACTAAAGATGAAGATAAATAGACATTTATCTGTTGGTAACAAAAGGATTCTCCTACATGTAGCAAGATAAGCCATGATGGATTGATTATATACTCACCAGCTACTACACCTTCTTTGAATGTAGAGTCATAATTGCTCATTAACTCATTTGATATATGACCATTATCCTATTTAGGTCTAACAGTTTTATGATTGTTAGTCTTGTCTTGCAGAAAATTATGATTGGCACTTGTTGGGTACTGCCTTAGCACAGCAGAGGTGTGAAGAGTGTCAAGTGTATGCATTCATGCTGAATTGATTTGGGTTGAGTCTATCTAAATGACTACTTGCATTTTTAGCCTTATTTTAAAATGTTTGAGAGTTGGTTTTTCATTCTTCTCTTGACTTCTTGATACTTAACTCTACATACAGGTGTTCAGTAACAAACTTTATGAGCTTCAGTTCAGTGGTTTTCAAATTTTATTTTACACGTAGGCTTTCCTGGGATCATTTTTCACAATGCACAAGCTGACCTCTATTTCCCACAATATAGTATAATACATCCTTGGAATGGCACTCTTGATTAAGACAAACCATAAAAGTTGATAGAGTATTAAAACAATAATTTAAATTTTACATTCATTACCGAGCAGACAAGAAAGTAAGACATTTGCAATGACCAAGATGAAGCGAAAGCTAGGACTTGAGGAAGTGGAGCCAAAGCCAGCTTTCACTTTGTGACCCTGAGCTTCCAGGATATACAAGAACCTAGACGTAGCTAGTAAGATGGAAATCCAGTGGGACACCGCTGCCAAAGCTTAATGTAAGGAAGACTAATAAGGTACCAAATATTTTTAATCACTGCATTTATTATTTTTTTAATTTTGTAATTGTTGTTCAAGTACAATTGTCTCCATTTTCTTGCCGCCACTTTCCCTCATCCCACCCATACCTACGTTCCACCCGCAATCCTACCCAACTACATTAAATTGGCTTTTCTTGAACTTAGAGAACTGGATGGAGAAGTTGAAATGTCCCTTATATAGGTTTATGTTCTGAACATATGGTACCAATGAATGTGGTCCAAAAGAACTCAAAAAGCAATTGAATTGAAAGTAATTTAAGCTGGTAACCAATAAAATCAAATTAAATTCCTCTCAGAAGAAATACAATTCAATAAAAGTGTCAAAGAATTATCAGTTTTCAAGGAACATGAGCTCAGAGTTAAAAAGAAAGAAAAGAAAAGAAAAATCAACACAGAATCAAATAAGGAGCCATGAGTAAAAGTCAGAGGGAAACTAAAAACCAATATAATAAGCCACATAATATACCATTTATTTACTGTATCTAATGGAGACTTTCAAATAAAAATATAAAGTATATATCAAGAAATCAAAGAGGTGCTTGATAAAAATATTCTATAACTTAATTTTGGTGGAGACACATGACTGAATATATTTGTCAAACTCATTGAATTGTATACTCACAAAAGTAAATATCACTGTTTGTAAATTGGAAATCAGTAAACCTGATTTAATGAAAGAAGTACACTCTACAAAGAACTTTTTAAAAAAAGTTGTGGGACACAAAGGGATCATTAGAAGGACATTTATAGCTTGAAATGCTTCTAGTTTTAAAGAATAAAGGCTGAAAAGCAATAAAACATCAAGTATAGACAATAGAAAACAAAAAAAAGTCTAAAGAGAACAGAAATGAGGAATAATAAATTAAATGTTTAAATTAATACAGGAATCAAATATTCAGTAAGGAGTGCTGACAAATAAAAGTTGATTTTGGGGGGAAGATCGCTCATTCAGTAACCTCAGTAACATGTTACCACCAGAACTTGTTTGTGAAAACCTCAGTCAATGAATGACAGCTGTCTCACTAAGCAGGCTTCTGAAAGCAAGCCCAGGAGCAACCGGCACGTTCTGACCACCGTGCTTCTGCAGTTAAATGAAGACGGGAAAAGTTCATGAAGGAACAGGTACAAAGGACCTATGGACAAAGCCAAAGTGGGGAAGGACGGAGAGTGGGAGGTGGGGGTGAGTGAAACAGGGGAAAATGGTGGTGGGAAAATGGAGACAATTGTATTTGAATGACAATAAAAAATGATAAGGAAAAACAATGAAAATAAATAAGTAAATACTAACCAATCAGGAAACAGTTGCACCTCCACGATTGTGCAGTCCTTGAATTCCGTGCTTGCCAAATCCTATATAAATTTTCTCTGGTTTGCTCAAAGACATAGTAATAAATATAGCATTTTCAGGCACTCAGTTGTAGTTTTCTTCATTTGTTACCATATTCTTTGGAGGGTTTTCAACAGAATCAAGGCTCTTTCTTGTGTGAATCTGTGTTTTGTTTTGTTTTTTTGATTTTTGTTTTTAACAACTCAGTGCCCTTGTGTAGAGAGGGCCATGCACCCTGGCCCCTGTGGTGTGGTTGGTTGAGCATTGTCCTCTAAACCAAAGGGTCCCTGGTTGGCTTCCCAGTGAGGGCACGTTCCTGGGTTACAGATCTGTCCCCACCCCTTCCCCTATATCAGCACATACAAGAAGCAACCTACCGATGTTTCTCTCCCATTGGTGTTTCTCTCTTTCTCTTCGTCACTCCCTTCCCCAATCTTTCTTAAAAAAGGAAACATATATGTTATATATTTGTGTTTGTATAATATATATTTTATATATACAGTTTCCAACAGAAGTAAAGCCTTTTTGAAGGTGGTTGGTAGGGTAATAATATGGGTGTAAAATTTATAGTTTTAATTTAAACACTTCACCTACAATATCATATGATGTTCTTGGATGTGATATTGTTATGCTGCAGAATTACATGTTTGTGGCTTTGTAATAAAAGATTTTGTGATTAAAGAAGGCCATTATTTGTGCTGGACTCTGTACATATAGAGGACCCTGCCGCTCAGTTGTAAACACGAAGGCCAGACTCCTTCCTTCTGCTCCGCTCCACCACCAACTCTCCCTACACTCGCTTTAGAGGTGTCACAATAAACTAATGTTACTGTAGTTCCATGGAATCATCCTGGGTTTGTGTGTGTGTGTGTGTGTGTGTGTGTGTGTATTCTCCATAAGGTACCAGCATCTTCCCATCTCCCAAACTAGAAATCTGGATTTTATATTTAACACCTGTCTCTCTCTCTCTCTACTTTCCCATATCAATCAAATGCTAATTTTATCTCCTGCAAGGACCTCTAGTGGAGGAGTTCACACTGGAGTTGCCTGGACAGCTTTTCTTTTTCTTTTTCTTTTCCTTTATTTTTATCGTTGACTCTATTGCAGATGTCCCCATTCCCCCACCCTGCTTGTCAACCTCCACCCAGTTCCAGCCTCCCCTTTCCTCTGGCCACACAACTTTTAAAATTACTGATGATGGTTTACATTTTGATGTAAATGGTCCGCAGCATGGTGGGAACTTAGGATCAGGACATATCAAAGCTCCTTATGTAGTCTAACATGAAGTTAAGTGGAAACCAAGCACTGCTCCATCACTCCTCCCCTCCATTATCAACTTGCTCTGGTCACCATAATTTTCCACCTGGATTAGTAAAGCCATTATTAAGACCATTTAGGCTTCTGGTTCCAGTATTATTCACTTTAGAACCATCCTTTGCACAACTGCATAACATAGAGACTCAGACAGCTCTCTGACTTTTAAAATGATCTCTCAAGGACTGCCCATCAATAAAGAACACATCCTACAGCAACTTTCATCAAGCACCCTCTGTCTAATTAAGTAGCGCTTCATTTCTTGTCATTTGTCTTTTTAATATAATCTTTGATCATTGATATCTTCATCATCTTATACACATGTTGTTGTGCTTTCTGTTCTGCCTTGAATGACTTTCTTATCTGTTCACCTTAGTAACTGGTAATCTAGTTAGGCTTATCTACTAGTTTATAATAGTATTCAAATATTCCCTTTTCCCGAAAGCTTTCTCTCTCAGGCAGGATAATTTTGCTCGTCTTTATGCTCCCATGGAACCAAAAGCTTAATCTGCCTCATTTTCTTTCCCAAGCCTTATTATTGCATTCTATGTCCCTCTGTTTCCACCTCCCTCCACAGGTATATGTTCCTTGAGTCCACTTAGAGTTTGGTTCAACAGTTGAGATGGTTGGGGCTGATGGGAAATACAATAATCAGTAAAGCTAATATTTATATTTAAGTTGTTCATAACACATACACATAAAATAGGAATAGATTTGGACAAATGGGAGATGAGCCATATGAATACAGTAAGGCAGGAACACAGAGGAAGCCATTTACTGCATGGAGTGTGGAAGATGGGGATGGGGATGTTCAGTCAGAAGATGTGGTAACTAGGAAGGAGATCAGCCTCCAACTAGAACTGAACTCATTACAACGATTATAGTTAAAAATATGTTTGTTTCACCAGGCCCTCCAAAAGCCTTAATCTGAGCTTCTTTTACTCTGCACTAGGATTTTTGCTTTCTATAATATCAGTTATAGCCACTATGTTTTTATTTTTTTTAGGTAGAGACTCTGCTAGAAAATTTGCAAGTGCAATTTATGGTAATGATATCTGGGCACAATGCCTTGCAGGTGGTAAATTCTCCAAAATATAAGTACTTTCTGTGGTGCTCGCCTGTGTAATAGTCGTAGAACTATACATGTTATTGCCTGACAATGTGAACCACAATTCGAGCAGGGCGGGGAGAATGAGTCTTTTGCAGACTTTTTCCTGCCACCAGGTTGCAATTATCATTAAACTGTCCTTCCTATTATATATTTCAAAACTTTCAGCATCCTAGTCACCAACCATCTGAATGTTCAAAACTGTGAATGACACAACCAAGTCACGAACTCAAGAAATCTGAAGAATCAGTGGGTGAGAGTGGTTTGCACGTGCTGCATCTCTGTTTATCCTTTCAACAATTCCTTTTGCTTAAATATTTACTGTAGAAGCATTGCAATGGCCGAATTTTAGCTCTAGGTCAAGCATACTGTGAAAGTAATGTCCAGTGGCAAATTCATTATCACAAAATTATGATGCAACCAAACAATTTGGTTGCCTCATGGAGTTCATTATAAAGTGATTCTCTATATATTGTGTGAGAAATAAATGTGGGGAGTATATGGTATTACATTTTCAGAGAATATTTGCCTAAAATCATCTCCCTGGGAATAATTTCAGATTTTAGAATCATTATTAACACTTTCAGGTCAGCAGGGCAACATTGAGTGCACTAAATGGTTACTTTTTCACTAATTTTCTTTCTTAAGTGTTTCCTTAGTGACCTAAATGTGCTCATGCAATGTTCCAAAGCTTTTATTAACATGTACGTGAACATTTTATAATTTTTCTCCACTATGAAAATTCCCTACTTTTCTAAGATTGTTTCTTTTCCTCTGAAGGAAAGTTTTTTTGTTGTTGTTGTTGTTGTTGTTGTTGTTTTTTACCTTCCTCTACCTTTATCTATTGATGCAACACAGCTTCAAAGAAAAAACATCAAGCTCTTAATTTGACCAATTAGGGTCTATGGACAATGCGATTGCCCAATGTGATCAAATTTAGCAATGCAATACTAATCAAGGGCAGGCTGTTTTCTTTCCCATGATGAAGAGCAGTGTCAGGAAAGATACATGTGTTTCGTTCTTGTTTATGGATGGCCTGCATTAACACTGATTAAAATTGCGTCTGATGATGGAAATTACCTAGAACAAGAGTTTCTAAAGAGATAACGCTTGTACTTGGTTATCCCTGTTTGAAGTCCTGAGATTTGACATTTCCAGCTGGATAGAGATCTGTGTGCTGGCAGGTCTTCTGCGGCTTGAAATAACAAAGGTTTCTTTCTTTACTTTTCTCTTTTTTCCTGGTTTTTCTTCTGTGCTTTAGCAATAATACTAAATACAAGACAACTTCCTCAAACTCTTTCTCAAAAAATGGCTTTCAACCTCTATCTGTCTTTGTTACACATGACTGATGATGCTCTTATGACTGGGGCTGCTGTCAAGTACATTCTCAAAGTTATTTATAGTTCCAAGTTTAATTCCCCCTCCTCATTAAGAAAGCCAGGGATTGAATTTGATGTTATAGATACAAATCTATAACCAAATCTTCTCAAGTTTATAAAAAATGATTTTTAAAAAATCTTGTGATTTGGGGGGATATTTGAGCTTTCAGACATAAAACATTATTTGATACTTACTTGTTTTTTTTTAAACTTCTACTAAATTTATTAGGGTGAGATTGGTTAATAAAATTATATAGATTTCAAATGTACGATCCTATAATATATAATATTCATATTGCATTTTATATTCACTATCCAAAGTGAGGCCTCCCTTCATATATTTGATCCCCTTTTCTATTTTCTACTTCCCCTCAACCCCCTTTCCCTCTGATTACCACCATACCATTGTGTGTGTCTATAAACTTTTGTAGTTTTGTTTATCTTATTTCTAATTTGTTGCTTTCCGTTTTATATTCCACATGTGAGTGAAATCATATGATTCTTAATTTTTCATTCTGACATTTCACATAGCATGATATGCAATTTATCATTTCATATCATTGTTTCAGGATCTAGTAGCTGAGAAGCTAAGACTTGATTAATAGGATAGAAATAGAAATTAGATGTCTCTAATTGAAAATTTGTGATACTTCATAACACATATACATAGTCACTGTCACTTAATTTGTTTGATATAGTTTTTAATTATTCAGTGCCCTCAAAGTATTTTCAATACAAAAAAGTCCCTCATAAACCTCCACCCTGTGAATTTCAGCTATAAATTCTAAATCTCGATATACTTACAGGACTCTCATTAATTGAGTTGAATCTCCTATAAACAATTATGCTTTTGACATTTTGGA
This sequence comes from Micronycteris hirsuta, assembly GCA_004026765.1. Lineage (NCBI taxonomy): Eukaryota > Metazoa > Chordata > Mammalia > Chiroptera > Phyllostomidae > Micronycteris > Micronycteris hirsuta. The sequence continues at coordinate 21,041 of PVJI01004967.1, forward strand.
CACCATCAGAATAAAACAGAAATATAATGATGATTCTAATTATTGATTAAGGTTAATGTGGTAGGGCAAAGCAATCTCAAGTAGTTAAATCATTGAGTTGTATAATCTATTTTGTACAAGGTTTTATAGTAAACATAGCATTTCGCTGAACCTCACAACATTTCCAAATAAATGATGTCATTTTGAGTCCTTTCCACCTTTGTTCAGTATGGTAGGGTTTGGGTTAGTAGACAGTAACTTTTTACCTGTCCTTCAGCTAAATCTCACCCAGTCAGAAAGTGCAATAGAAAGTTACCACATTGAGAAGACAAGGTCAGAACCTAGCTTTTCTGCCTTAGCTAAGTATCTGTAGTGCCTGGGATGGATTGAGGGTCCTCATGTTCTTCATTAGGTTATAATCTCTGATTCCCATGAAAACATTTTAGCCTATAATGACTAGTGCTCTGCCAAGATCTCTGCCTGAGCCCAGAACACTGGGCTGCACTCCTGGCACCATGTATATCTCTGTCTACTTCGCTCCTCTAGGTCCCAGGATCCTGCTTTCCATGAGCAGCCTCCTCCCTCACACTCCCCAAGTTTTGGGTAGGGTGATATTTACAATGAAGTGATCAACCAATACTTCAATGTTGCACACGGAAAGTAAAACCCAGAGGGCTTACGGAATTTCTCAGGTTGTATAATTAAACAGAAGAGAGAGAGAAATTGGAGTCATGTCTACTGACTAAACATCTAAGCTCCAGTGGTGCCTTTGTAATATCCTGGTATTAATTTACAGTAATGAAGCACTTAATTGCATAAACTCTCTGTATATTGTATTCATATATACTTTATACCATTGTATTGACTTTATATTTTTCACTTTTTAGAAGAATTCTCTTAGAGGTGGCTACTTTTATCAATATTTTACATATAAGGAAACTAAGGCCTGAAGTTAAATAACTAGCTCTACAATTGGTAACAGAACTAGTATTCAAAGCTTTGCCCTATAATTTTGACACACCAGATATAAAGAAGTGGGGTTTTATGACTTTCAAATGTAGCACTTTTTAAATGACCAAAATTTCACTTTTTTTCTTTCTGACTGAATTATTCAATGTCTTTTAAAGAAGGTCACTATTTTTTGAATAAATGTGGTACATCACTAAAGACTTGAGAAAAGTTACGTTTGACTTGTGGTTAAAAACATAAGCCTCTATCTACTGTGAATGAATTCACAAACTCCCATGTGAATTTAATATAATATTAGAGGGACTCACGTAGACAAAGTGAAATAAATTTACCAATAAAATTAAGGTTTACAAGTACCTATATCATATATGAATTATAATCTTCACTATTTTAAAATTATTTTTGAGTATTTCTTACAAGGTATCAGTGGTACTAAAACATAGAATTCTAAAGAGTACAAACAATTCCCAAACCACAATATATTCATTTAATGTCATGTTAACCTCCTAACCCAGACATTTAATAGAGCTGGGAGAGTAGGGGAAGAAAGAACAAAGTGCAAATTTCACTAAGGCTTCCCTTCCACTTAAGACTGTACTCTAAAAGAGAGCAGAAGGTAGGAGAAGAAAGGAGAAAAGACTCTCAGCTATAGATCCAGGAAGATGTGAGAACATCAAACCGAACAAAACCCAGAAAAACTCACGTCAGGTGCAAAATAATCAAATTGATGAAAATCAAAGATAAAGATCACATCTTAAAGTCCATCAGAGGAAAATAAGAGTGAGCTATGGATATATTCTGTAATTTAGATGAGTCTCAAATGCATTATCCCAAGTGAAAGAAGTCAGATTGAAACGGTTACACACTGTTTGATTCTATTTTTATGGCATTCTTAAGTCTTTGCAGAACTCTAAGTAGAGAACACATAACGGTGGTTTCCAGAGGCTAGGGTGGGGGTGAGTTGACTGGAGGGGCCCTAGGGAATTTCTGTGGATGGCGGAAGTATGTATCTTAATGGTGGCTATGATTGCTTGACAGTATGTACTTGTTAAACTTGCAGAATTGTGTGTTAAAAAGGATGTATGTAAATAATACATTTTAAAAATATGGAAGTATGTAGAAAAACTCTAAAGAAAAACAATGGTTTTGTGTAGAATTCAAATTTATTATTTAAAACTTGATATGGTTAATATGAAAGCTTGACATTATAATGACAAATATGGGTAAGTGAGGAACAGAGTGCCTAGGGGTAGACTTACTGTAATTAAACCTTCTTATTTTCACTTAACCATACCATGACCAACCTAAGCACAATCAAGGAACTCAAATCAATCATGAAATTCAATCATACATTTTACAAATGAAGGAAGTGTGTCCTAGAGAGGAAATAATTTTCTTAATAATGATATGAGTGGGGAGCTGGACCTGAGATTCCACTTGGAACTCCTGACTCCATACGCCATTAAGTAGTTAAGTGTCAAATCAAATGCCTCTAAATTATGACAGGGTCAGAACAACATGGCACTTCCTCACTTTGCCAGCTCCCACTTTGGGAAGGCTGCACGTATAATCTCATGCTGATGTGTCTAGAAAACCCTCATAGCAAGCTGCAATGCTCTTCATTTTTTGATAGTCATCCTTCTCACACACTTTAGTGTAATAAGCAATATAAATGCAGATATTTATAGATTTCTTAGCTAAAATCACTAAAGCTTACTCACTGTCAGCAGAAAGCAGAGATTTTACCTTATAAAATATGGAACACTCTAGCATACTAAACTCCAAATTATTCTTTTAATTAGGCATAGAAGAAAATAGCCATTTACCTATGGGGATTTGAAAGGGTCAGAGAAATATCCTATTGCTATAACAGTATCTTTTTAAAATAGTGGTACAGCCTTCATACTCCTGAGAATGAGAATTCTCTGTGAATGTGAATTTCATCTCAGTGTTGCTAGTTGCTTTCTTACAGGAGGATAACACTATATAATTTCTATTGACTTATTTATTTTTGCTTTCTCTCCAGAGTCTGTGTGTCCTGAGTATCTAAGCTGTTCTTCGGATATATGATTTTCAATCCAGGCTTAACTGCCAACTTCTTGACTCTCTCGGAGCCTAGCTCACTCCCTGCAATTTGAAGGATAAGGTGACTTCAAAGCCCAATAAATCTTGGTTCGAATAGTGACATAGCCATTATAAACTTGGATAAGTTACTGAAATAGTATAAAATTGAATAGTGGTTTTCATAAAGCTTCCTCGACTCTTTACCTAAATAAGAATGCCATTAGCTGACACAGTAGACCCTCTAGATGCTATTTCTCTTTGGCCCCTTGTATTAGACCTCTTAGTACGGCACATAGACCATATTTGCGGGTTTTGGTGCTATGCTTCTGTGCTATCTGCTAAGCATCTTCCATTTGCTTTTCCAGACCAGCTTCTACACTTCTCCAACCTGTTTTTTGTGCCCTGGGATACTCATTAACAGGCTCCTTTGTCATTTCTCTGTATGTTCATTTTTTCTGATGTGAGACTCTGTTAGGAGAATGGAAGTTTAGATGACTATGAAGTAAGTATATTTTTCATCAGCTCTTTCCTTGACAGGTTACAGTAAGTTGACTGACTGTGCTTTTCTACCAAAGGCATAGCTCCTAGTTGCAGGCCATCAGCCTGTTCCTTTCAAGTCTTAGTTCCGGCAACTCCCTCTCCTTGCCTCTTCAGACCAAAAGTGGCAACTCTGCCATAAGTAGCTGTGGGACACTGTGCTATGTCTTCTTGATATTTGTTATTTTTAATGTTGTCCATGCTTTAGTAATAGCACATTTTAAAACTCTTCTTTATATATCTATCTTTGTCTTTCCAGATTGTGCCTGATACATAAGCCTCATGGCTCTAGAATAACTCAACATGGTATCCTTTAAATGTTCAAACCATCTTTGATCCCCCTATAAGGATCAGGTTTATAAATATTCCAGTGTCCACAAATGTAGATGACAGAAAACTAGAGGAGAAGCTAAGTGCTACGGACCAGCTTTGTCTCTCCTCCACTTGAAATCAGCCGTTGATGAGGGAAGTGACACAAATCAATCAGAATAACTACAGACAAATTCTTGAGGTATAAAAGGTAGATAATTAAATAAATGCAAGCAAAACTTACAAGTGCTTTTCAAGAGGAAAAGCACTTAAAAGGAAATGAAAGAGAAACTCATCTCAGCAAATTTGAAAATTATAAAGAAAGGGAGATATCACCTATATTAATGCAAGCCAAAATAACAGGAAATTAAGATAGCTATTTCTGATGTGATTCTCAGAATAGATTTATTAATAAAAATCTTCCACCATTGGGATGGAAGGTGATAGTTGTTTATTTCAGGGGTGAAAACACCCTCCTTAAATATAACTAAGAATAGAATTCCCTAAAATTATGTCTGTAATAGCATGTGATATAGCTTTCCAGGAGAAAATTACCAACACAGAGGAGAAATATATTATATAAATACTTTTTTTAAAGGTTTTATTTTTATTTATTTTTAGAGAGAGGGGAAGGGAGGGAGAGAGGGAGAGAAACAGCAATGTATGGTTGCCTCTCACATGGCCCTCATTGGGGACCTGGCCCACAACCCAGGCATGTGCCCTGACTGGGAATCGAACTGGGACCCTTTGGTTCCCAGCCCGCGCTCAATCCACTGAGCTGCACCAGCCAGGGCTATATATAAATACTTTTTAATGATAAGTCTTGGATGATCACTGAAGAACTACCTCATTATATCCAGTGGAGAGTAAATAGTAGCTAAAAAATTTCTGGTCTGAATTATTTGAAGAGATGATGGCAAATTAAATCCATAATGGGATTCAAACAATTTTAAAGCTTCTTTCAATATTTTCAGCCTATGTCTATGAAATTATTCTATATTAATTTTTCTTTACTGACAGTCTCAACTTCTGGTTAAGTTAGTGTCTATATCCCAGTCTAAAGTAGAGAGAAATTGAAACCTATATGTGAATAATTCATACCCACCTAATACTCAACTTGAAAAAGAACGTATAACTGGCTATTTGGGAAAGTATTTCAATTTCCCACTTCTCTTTGGCTAGTTCAAAAATGGGTGAAAATTTAGTAAGAAGAGAATATTTTGTCTGTCATTGAGTATTATGGTTGTATTAATTACTTTAAAGGCCCATGTGTGGTAATAAGAGACTCAAAAACAATTCATTGACTTGAAAAGTAAAGTTGACTTCTTATTCATTGAAAAGTACAAAATATGTGTTCTAAATTAGTAGATGGCCCTACTCATTCAGTAAATTGAAGTCCCTGGTGGAAGCTCTGGCGTCTTCAGAACATGGCTCATTCACAGCGAGGCTATCCGAGAAAAGGCACACATCACTTCAACTTTCTTTGCTTGGACTGGAGCTTACCCACAAAGTGAGCACAAACTTTAAGGGATCAAAGAAATAAAGTTCACTTTTGTAGCTTGGAAAAAATCTGTGATGAATTTTGGTGGGTAACTATGTTTTTTAGTTATAATTGCTGCAAAAATTTTGAGAGGTCAGTGGCCAGCCCTCTATTCTAATCCCTTGCTCAAAAGAAAGCTTCACTTCTGTGAGAGGAGTGTGGGTTTTTCAGACCAGTGCAAACCAGCAGTATATGTGGGTCAGGAAAGATCTTCCCAGTGCTCTGCTAAGAAACACTCAAGATTCAGGATACACAAAATAACATATAAAATGGACATTTATTAATATTTTAACTGATGAAATTTTAAAAACTTTTTATTTTGCTCTGACATATAAATTGCTTATTCCTTTTAAGCATCAGTATTCTAATCATAAGAATGTACAAAATAGATCACCTACCACTCAGATCTATTTTAAGAACTAACTGAATTCCATATGTACAGAAGTTGGCACATAAAGAAGTTTGAAAATTATGATTTTATTTCTTACTCTTTTGGACCAAAACGTTTTGAGTTTCCCTTGCCTCTGTGCTTTGCCCTTGCTGTTTTCTTTTCCTAGAGTGACCTAATTTCATATTCTGTTGCTTACCACAAATCTACATTTTTCCTACTATTCTAGGAAACCACACCAAACACCACTTCACCCTTGAGCTCCCCAGATTCTCCCTTCGCTGTTTATACTGATTACATTTTGTTTGTAACAATGAGGACATTATAATTTCCTAACTTAAATTAAAGTTGTCTTTAAACTCTCTTTATTTTCTAAAGCAAAAAATAAATTTTAGAGTTAATGCCAACTTGTTTCCTTCAGGATGTGAAAACTGAGTTGACCATTGAACAGTAAGAATTATTTAGGTGTAGATGTAAATCTAACAAGGACAGAAGGAGCCAAGACGTGGTATTAAGAAGTAATCTTTTTTAATGGCAAATGAGAGAAAAATGCTGATAATCCAATAAGCACTCTTTATTACCAGTCATTAAACAAATTCTATCTGCCCTGAGCAAAACTAGTCAGGAAGTGTATAAAGTTATTAAAGATCTATGGTCTGTTTTGAAGAGATTTATTTAATTTTTTTCTGCTAGTGAAAGAGGATTTGCACTAACCCATCCATATTCTCTCGCCTTATCTCCCTAGAGATAAAGTCAGCATATTTTCACAACTAATTAGGGTTAAGAAGCCTAACTATGATCGTGAATTTTGAACTCATCACTGAACCCACTCAAAACCTGATGTTTTTGTCCTGTTTCTAACATTTTCTTGCCATTAAAATTTTTTTTCCTTAATTTTTGGCTCCATTTCCAGATACATATACCTTGGGGATATGCAATGATATCCTGGAGTAAAATGTTAATTTAAAAAACAAGCATAACGTATTTTCTAAAATGTTTAGTAATTTAAAACACTAATTTTACATTAAAGTCCAGATACAGTATAGAATGGAGAGTTACAACAGTATGTTTTAAAAGAAAACATCAGAGCTCATAGAATTGTATAGTTGTACTGGCTGTTTCATCTTTATTCCCAAGAGTTACAGGTTACAAATCAACTCTCTACTGATTTTAGAATGTTAACTTAACTTAGACAACATAATAAGAATTGTTAACTAGGTAGATAGTTGTTAACTAGGCAACTGAAAAGTAACAAGAAGACATCTAGTATATGAAGGAAGCAGCAGCTGTGGGAAACAGCTTTCATCACTAAGGGCGATAACAAAGAAAGAATGCTAGCATTATTAAAACTTAGAAATCTAGGACTACTGAAACTCAGACCACACGGGAGCAGAAATGCTGCTCAGCTTAGTTTAACAGCTCTGATCTTGCAGAGACAACCTCATGAGTCTGGGATCCAGATCTGTGAGGAGGAGATGCTGGCCTGCTGGTCTCTGTAGTGAGCACAATGAGGCTGACCTGGCAGATTGGAGAAACTGCCAATTGACATCTCAACAATAAAAGCCCAGGACCGGATGTCTTCACAGGAGAATTCTATGAAACATTTGAGGATAATTAATACCAATGTTTCTCAAATTCTCCTAAAAACTTAAGAGGAGGGAACACTCCCGAGCTCATTTCATAAGATCGGCATCACTGTCAATCCAAGCCAGGCAGGCTTGCTACAAGAAGAGAAAACTACAGGCCAATATTTATGATGGACATAAATGGAGAAATCCTCAACAAAGACTAGCAAACCAAATTTAATAGCATATTAAAATGATGACATGTCACATGAAGTGGGATTTATTTGGAATGCATCTGCAAATCAATAAATATGACAAATCACATTAACAAAATGAATCACAAAAGTCATATGAATAGCTTAATAGATGCAAAAAAAGCATTGAACAAAATTTAACATTCTTTCATAATAAAAAAAAAACTCTCCACAAATTAGGTATAGGAAAATGTAGCTAAGAAAAATAAATACAAGTCATCCAAATCAGAAAGAATGATGTAAAACTGTCTCCATTTGCAGATGACATAATCTTATACGTAGAAAATCCTAGACTACACCCCAAAACTGTTCAAACTGATAAATGAATTGAGTAGAGTTGTAGGATATAGAATCAACATGTAAAAATCAGTTACATTGCTGGATACTAACAACAACAAACTCTAAAAAAATTATATAAAGAAAATCATTACATTTATAATAGTATCAAAAAAGCTAATTAAAATCAGATAGAGAAAGACAAATATCGCATGCTATTACTTATATGTGAAATCCAAAGTTTTCTTTAATTTTTAGGAGGTTTTTTTAAAAAAGATTTCATTTATTTTTAGAGAGAGGGGAAGGTAGGGAGAAAGATTGGGAGAGAAACATCAATGTGTGGTTGCCTCTCATGCAACCCAGGAACGTCCCCTGACTGGGGATCAAACCAGCAACCCTTTGCTTTGCTGTCTGGAGCTCAATCCACTGAGCCACACCAGCCAGGGCCAAAGTTTTCTTTAGCACAGTATGATATTTCTTTAATGCCTTCCACCATCAATGTGGTATCAGTGATGTGCCAAAATACAGTCAAAATGAGGGTAAAAGATAGGATGGGCTCTGTCTAAACCATTTTACCTCTTAGAAAAAGGGATACAGAAATCAGTGCCAAGTTAATCCCAGGACCACGCTTCTTTTTTAAATTAAATTTATCAGGGTGATATTGTTTTATAAGGCTATATAGATCTCTGGTGTGCAATTCTATAACGTATAATCTTTATATTGCAAACAGAAATTTTGAACTTATGGAAGCAGAGAGTAGAATCGTGTTCACTAGGGACGAGCTGGGAGAGGATGGAGAGATGTTGGTCAAGTTGTAGTTATGTCACATGAATAATTTACAGATCTAATGTATAGTCAGAATGACTATACTTAATAATACTGTACTGAATACTGAAAACCTGCTAAGAGAGACTTCAGATTTACTTATCACACAAAAAATAAAATGGTATCTATATAATGTGATAATGTGTTAATTAGGTTGACCATAGTATTCATTTATATGTATATATCAAATCATCATTTTGTACAACTTAAAGATACACATATTTGTTTAAAAAATAAAAGTAAATACATAACTTAAACCTCCTGCAAACTGAATTAATCTGCTACAGTGGAAAAGAACTGTTGCTACCACGTCAAGGAGTCTTTCTGGGTTAAACTGACGGGGACAGAAGACAAAGAAGAATAAAACAGAAAAGCTCAAGCCCCTTTCCCCTCTCCCACCCTTGAACCTCCTCTCCCCACCCCTGTGGCAGAGCCTACAAGTGAGTCAGCTGTCAAAGCAGAGATGTAGTTGAAAAGCCCAGATAAGAGATAACAAAGGTCATCTTTTTTCATCATTGACTCACGCAAATCAATTTCAGTGCTTCCTACTTGCCCACAGTTTCGCTTACTAGGACTCAATGCAGATAATGTAAAAATAATAATATTCTCATTAAGGCATATTTTAAAATATTGTTAACATCAGGTTTATATACTTTCATTTATTTTATAAAATAAAATATTATTCATAATGTCTGAGTGAGACTAAGGTGAACTAAAAGTATAGCCATCCACATACCCAAAATATTGACATTTATATAGCTTGCAGTGAGTCCCGCATCATTAAAATTGAACTCATTAATTATGCACCACATATAAAAGTTTAGGGGAAAATACCTGGGAGAGAATATGTTGGATTAACACTATAAAAATGACCGTGATATGAAAGTCAGGGGTCACTTCAAAGACATTCTGCACAATAGATTTGTTTTCCGACATAGTGTTATATTGAATTTCTTTGACTTTGTGATATAGCCTGCTGTAGGAAAAAGAAGCAAAGGTAAAAGATCTCCAGGCTTTCATCAAGCCCAGTAATTATTTTCTATACCTTATGGCATACATAAGAAATGCTCCAAGAAATTCCTCCCCCTAGTTACCTTGTCATTATGAAATTCTTGAAAAGTCCATTTTACTTTTTCCATTTCTTTTCTGAAACACTTAATTAAGGGGTCAGAAGAATACAGGAAACTGACTGTCAGTACATTTCATAGACTGATGTGTGAGTGAACAGATGAATGAGAGGAAGAATGGGTGACTGAAGCACTTTTCATGATTCTTTGTGAAGCATAAGAGAACTGTTACTATATCTCACTCATCCATTGAGAGACTGTATGATGGTTAACTTTATGTATCAACTTGACTGGGCTAGAAATAGGTGAGCAAATATTTGATTAAACATTATTCTTTTTTTTCCCCTCTGAAGGTGTTTTTAGTTGAGACTAACATTTAAATCCTTAGACTGTGTAAAGCATGTCATCTTCCCTAATGTGGGTGGGCCCCAACTAATCAGTTCAAGGCCTAAAAAGAATGAAAGGGCTAAATCTTCCCAGAGTAAGAGAGAATTCCTCCTGCTTAACTGCATTTGAACTGGGACATTGCTTTTTCTTGCCTTAGGACTTGAACTGAAATACCGATTCTTTCTGTGCCTCAAACCCATTGGCCTTCAGATGAGAATGACAGCGTTGGTTGTCTTGTTTCTCAGGCCTTTAGACTCATTCTGGAACTACACCATTGACTCTCCTGGGTCTCCACCTTGTCAGCTCCTTCAACAGAACTTGGGACTTGTCAGCCTCCATACACTCATGAGAAATTCCTTATAATCTTTCTGTCTGTCTCTGTCTTTCTCATTCTCTGCCTTTCTGTCCATCTGTCTCTACATCTTTGTCACTGTTTCTCCCTGTCCTCCTCTCCCCCTCTATTTATAGATATAGATATGTATACATGTACATTGGTTCTGTTCTCTGAAGAACTCTGACTAATACACATAGAGACTCAAATAAATGAAACAAGGAGATAAAATAGAGATAGAGCACCTCCTGGCTTTTCAACCTGAACTTGGATTTTGCATACATCCTATCTTCTCTGATGCCACTGTTACAATAATTACCACTAGTACTAGCTGCCATTTATCATCAGTTTCTGCCAACAGTGTACTATCCATTTTGCCCATTTTATCTCATTCATTACTTTGAAAATTTTTTGAGAAAAGATCCTGAATATGAGTGAATAATATAACATGTCTAAGCTTACAAGGCAAATAAAAGAAAACCATATATTTGAAACCATGGTCTTCTGATTTCAGATTTTGCAATCTTGCTAGTTGTGGCTCCGACATTAACTCATTGGGTACCCTTGGACAACTTTTCCTTATTTATTTTTGGTTTCTTTACTTTATGAAAATGAGGTATTAAATTTGATAATCTTTACTGTTCTTTCCAGCCCTGACAATCTGTGATGACATAATCCTTAAGAGGTAAATTAAAGAAAAGGAGTGCAGTGCTCCAATCACACAAGGGGTCAAGGCCACATAAACACAGTGTCAAGCACAAACATAGGCCTAGATTAGCACCTCCACAGTTGTATGGGAGAGTTGAAAGTTCTCTTACACAGAAGTTTGGAAACCCTTGGACTAACCTAAAGGGTTTTGCCTACTATTCCTGTGTGTCTATTATCTCCATCAGTTTTTATATTAATCTAGTTAAGTAGATAAAATGTGCAGTTAGAAATTAGGGTGTGTGTGTTTGTGTTCCTTTCCTCTTTCTCCCTTTTGATATAGCGTGGTTTGCTAATATCCTTTCCACATTCTGGGTTCTTTCTTCCTCACCCCATTGCTGTCCCAAGGTCACTGACTCTTGCTTTCCTAGGGCTTAAACACCAATGATTCTCTATCCACACATTATTTATCTTATTTATTATTCCCTTGCAACTATGAAAACAAATCTGGCAGACTAAGCATGTTTTCCAAAGAGCATATTACACAGGTTGTTAAATTTGTTTTTAACCAAGAAAAAAAAAAGATCTTATCACCAGATAACTTTAGGAAAGACTAAATTAAACACAATTGCATTAGTTTTTTTTTTTTTTAATTACAGAACTTCTCAGAGCTTTTAATGTATAAATGTGTCAGTTAAACTTTAAGAAGTTTATGCAATAGATCTCACACTTTATTTCACTCTGAAACCCTCTTTGCTCAAAGTGTTAATGTAGGCAGCTGTTTAGTTATAAATAGAGAAAAGGAGCAAAGGGAATCAAACATTGAACATAATAAACTAGGGAACTGGACTGGACAATAAGCCTGCTTCACTAGGAAGTTGCGGCACTCATAGGCTCCCCTGAGGGACCCCTGCATCCTCTGCTCTTGGGACCTAATCCCAGAAGCAGGCAGGAAGGATCATTATTGGTCATTAGGAAAAATAAAACAGTAGAAGAAATTCCTCTGCTGGGCACATGCACAGTGGAAGCCAAAACACCATAGGGGGTCATTATTTGGAAGCATGTGCAGTAGGAGCCAAGATGATGACTATAAATGGGAGGAGGGTAATCAGGGTTGGTGTGGAAACCAGGGTGGTTAGGAGGAAGTGCCAGCATAAGCTCCAGAAGAACTGGAAAATCAGTTGATTGGTTTGAAAGGAAGGGGCTCCTTCCCAAGCCTGAGGTAATATAATCAAAGCTTAACAAAGCTGTATCCCCCCAGTAACACACGTGCATTTGGACTCCTTCATGTGTTTTCTCTCTGTAGCAGGCATCCAGGTCTAGCAGCTGCACAGACTCCAAATGAACTCCAAATGCAAGGCTGGCACAGCAACGCAGTCCTGGCTGGAGCACAGCTAGGGAAAGAACCTAAGCTATCTAGGCAGGGACAGAGACTAAACTGGACTAAAAGCTAATGGCACAGAATTTCTAGACCCTGGCTATACTTCTGGGCTTGATGAAGACAAGACTGCACTTCTTCCACAGCAGGACTGATGAAGATGAATCGCTGGGAACCTGGAGGCAGTCTTTTATTTCTACCCCAATAAATCTCACCACTACATCATGGAAATGCTTTTTTTGCAATTCCATTAGAAGGACCCTATTTTCAATGGCAATAAAATTATTCTGTAGGACTAAAGTTCCATAGAAACTATTTTGGATTCTCAGCATGTAAATAACTCAGCGTATTCATTTTTCCAGAAGACATTACAGTAGCTAACTTTCTTTTGATCATGGGAATAGGTACTAACTTTTTATGCAAGAGAGCAATTTGTGAAGTAAAATGAGTTTAGGAGAGTTAGAGAGTTGTAAGTATCTTAATTATCACATGATATAATGAAACCCTATGCTTCTGCTCCAAGGTAAAAGTTTAAAATATTAAAGCACATTATTCATTTACCAATTCTAAAAGTATAATGCATTTAATTTTTTCTTTGGCAAACAAAGTTTTAGAAGTTAATCACACCATAAAAAGATCACAGAGACTCACCTGTAGCATATGCTGTCTTTTAATATTATAAAAAAGATCACAATGAGTAATCTGATTCAAATGTTGTTTATTATAGATATTCTCTATCTGTAGGATATAGTATAAGACAAGGAATTATAAATCAAAGAATATATGCATTTTTAATATTGATATATTGCTGAATTGTTTTCCATTACATTGGACCAAGTTACATTTTCATCTTCATTTTATGAGTATATTTTTTCCCCACATGAGCATAAATGTTAAGCATTTTGAACTTTGTCAATATAATAGGTAAAAAAATAGCATGATAATTTTTTAAGTTACTTTTATAAAGACGTTGACCACCTTTCATTTCTACCTTTTTTACAATAAGCTATATGTACATATTTATTTCTTTGACGATGGAGTTGGGTCTTTTATCTTGTTATTTTTGTTTATTAAACTCTAAAATTTATCTAAAATTTATTTTGGTTTTAGATGGGAGGTAATAACCAGTTTTTCCAGATGGTTACCAAATTATCTCAACCCTAAATAATAAATTATCCACATTATTTTTATAGAAATCCAACATATCTGGGGGCGTTACTTCCAGATTTTCTAGTTGCATCAATTAGTGGGTCTCTTTGTATACTAATATTACATTGTCTTAATTATTTTAGATCTGAACTACATTTTGGTATATTAATTTTCCAAATTATGTTTACTTATTTTCAGGATTACTTTCCAGTTATTTAAAAATTAGTATCTTTGTTTTAATTATACACATTTCTAAAAATAAGTTAGAGATGTTTGACACATCTGGAATGTAAATTTTTTTTAATCCAAGAACGTAGTATGTCAAGTAAGAAATTTTCATGACCTCCTAAACAGCAATTTTTAAAAATGTGAGCATTATTTGATTTTTCATAAATCTTTTAGAAATTATAAATTAGTTATAAGGATGAACCATAGAAAAAGTAATACAAGTATGTGTACTAAAAATTATTATCTAGTAAGAGTTATTGTTTATATAATAATTTCTTGGATTATTTGGAATTTATTTTTAACCCAGATCTTGTTTTCATGGTTTCTTTTTTAACTTTATTGGCCAAATACTTAACCAATAGATTATTTTCTATGGGTAGAAACTCATTTATACAGAAAGACATGCCTTTAATAAAAGAGCCAATCCTGAAAAATCCATGTATAAAGGGCATTACAAACAAAACAAACAATTGAGAGAAGATTGACTGAAATGAACGTTTGATTTGTAAAAATGTGACTCTCTAAAAATAACATGTGTGAAGATTTCAGTTGGATTTTAAGCTTTGAGTAATACTATATGATTGTGTATGGCATAGGAAGGAGTTAAAACCAATTCTAAATAAAATAATGATTTATGTAATTCACTTATCTCAAATTAGAGTTAAACTCTAATATTTGGCAATAGTTCTAAATACTTTCCTGACTTTCAATCCAGGGTTGATCTAGTTATTAGCTGATAGATAAACTGGTTAGAAAATGAATTGTCTAAAATCTTTATTCTCCACTGGAATCATGCTGCATGGAGGGTGACAAAGAATTCCCAACTGCTGAGATTTTGGGACAGGAGACTAAAAAGGGACAGGAGACTAAAAAAGTACAGGAGGAAAATACGATGTCTGTAGATTTAGCTCTTGGCCTATCAATTTCATATGCTTAGCACATATGTTCTTGCTCGCTCAGAGGCACATTCCATAATATCCTCATAGTAATCTTTGATCTATGCTTTTTTAATGCCTGGTGTGGACATCACTCAATCACAGGGTTGCCAGGCTCAGAGTTGACTCCACAGCACAGGACACCATAGCAAGCACTTCCACTGTTGGAGGTCAAAAATAGTCTGGGTTCCTCTTTCTTCTTCCTTTTCGGGGTTCTGAACATTTTGAGAAGAAAGAATAAAACAGCCAAGAGATTAAATATCGGTTTTTTTAAAAACTTGATGTCAGTTTTATTCATTAGAAAGACTAAGGAAAAAGCATTTGAGTGTGAAAACCAAATGGGCCATTTATTTGAACCATAGAAGGAGGCAGATTTATTAAAGGAGACAAAAGGCCCCAAAGCCCCCAGAAGAGCCTGCTCCTGGAGAAGCAGCCAAAATAGAGAGTTGACCTGCGTTATGAATGCTCAGTTACAGTCACCAGATCTACCAATCAGAAATATCCCTTACCTCCCAATGGCTAAGCACATAAATAAGCAGAGAGATATTTGGCAGAATCTGTATGAAAACCAGAAGAAAATTTTAAAAAGGCTGTTTTTTCTACTTTTATCCTGCCTTTGTGTTTAGAAAAAAAAAAAATGGCCTTGGTGGTTCCCAGGCCAAAGAAATATAAGGTAAATGGCTCAGCAAGAAGCAAATAGATGTATTTTTACTCTAAAATTTCTATGTTCTTTGATGATCTTAACTTTTAGACTGAGATGCTCACTTTGGTTGCTCATCCTTGTTGAAAAGGCAGCAGCCAATTCTAAATATTCCCTGAAGCTTGAAGTTCAACCAATAGCAGACTTGACCTCATATTACTTGATTTCAAGTAATTAGAGTAGCAATTACTCTACCTAGTTGGAAAAAATGCCAGATTTTTTTTCAAGTGACATTCTTCTAGTTCCATGCATGGCTGACCTAAAAAATAATAAAAATAAAAAAATAAAAATAGCTGTCATCAGAGTTGTGGCCTAAAGATCCATGTACTTTGCCTTTATCACAGCCCCAGTTTAGAATAACATATTCATGAGTACACTGTGGGCCAGATGCAAGATAAATGGCAAGAAGAAGGTACTAAGAGGAGACAGTCAAAAGCTTTCACACTCTGGGTAAAGAAGGCATGTTTTTAGTTATAAGTAATGCATTTCTTGTTATTTAGTTATGTATACAAGCTTTGGATTATTTTCTCTTCAATAACACATAAAATGAGGCATAAACACATGACTTAAAAAAAGAATTGATAAAATACTTAATTTGGACTGGATTCCTTGGCAACCAGACTCTGACTCAAGCAAGGGACAAATGTAGAGTGAACACACTGTTACGATGGAAGTCTGAGAATGGGATTTACATCCCCAGGCCCGAAGGAAATGTGATCATAGTCTGTCCATTATCTACTAATAACTTCTGATGCTTCTTTCTCTTTCTTTTACTACTAATAGAATAAATATGACCCTCAGTGTTTACATGTCCAATAGATGCATTCATAAATATAGTATAAAAACTATAAGATATTTATTCTTTTATCACTTTTGTGATGATAGAAGTTTTTGGTAACTTAAAAGCTAGCATAAATTTCTAATGGGTGACTTGGTGTTTCTTCATCAATATGGTGACAAAAACAGCCAAACAGGAAGTGGAATGTTACTATGGCACATGCTCTGTGAGCGGGAGCAAGTCCAACATAGGCACATTCTTTGTTTTTTCTGTCAGAACGTACCCAACCTGTGCGGGATCTTGGTCATATGAACAAGTGTGCTCAGAAGCACAAGTACATGTATAATATATGTATGTGTGTGTGTATGTAAATCAACCAATCAAAATCAGTAAATAAATAATAAAATGTGTGCAAACTGTTTGTTTTTTTCTTAGAGAAAATTCCTTTCAAATGTGGACCAACCAGCGGCTACATCTTTTGTTTTCATAATACATTCCCTCAAGAAATGGTTCCATAGTATAAAATTTTGCTTATCCTTCCAATTAATTTATAAATTAAGTACAATATTTGGGAACTTAGAAAAGGTATTTATTTTTGAAAAATAAAACAAGAATAATTAGAAGTTTTTGAAGAAGAGAAACATTGTTAGAGAATTTGCCTTGATTCTCTTATTGTTCTCCTCTGAGATATTCAAATATAATATACATTTACAATTATTAAAAAAAAAATAGTCTGGTACTAAAAGGTAACAGAACCCAAAAAAAAGATGGAACAAAATGTTAATGATGATGATCTCTGGATAACAGATTTATCAGTCTTTTTTTTCTTTTGTTACATAATTTAAAATTTTTTCTGTAATTCAAGTATTTTATTTAGCACAAATGGTAGAAATAAAAATACATAGACCAAAAAATATGATTTCTATAGAAATAAAAATCTAATAATACAATATCATACTATTTTTAAATTAAATCAACAAATAATTATTAAGTGCCTACTATATTCTAAATACATAGTAATCTTCCAGTTTCTTATTGTTAAAAATAAGATCGACATTTCTCTAGTTTCTACATGCTTGCACCAAGCTTTGAAAACACCTGGCTGAGAAGGGTTTACAGTGTTCTGGGACATGAATGTGCACTGGAGCCGATCATTCCCTCCAGCAGCAGTTATGTGGCTGCACTTGAAGTCCATCAGCAAAGGCAATATTCTCTGCTCAAGTTTCCTTAACACTCTTCTGTTCAATGCTGTGATGCTTATGCGTAATTGTCCAAGTGTGAAGTTAAGTAGGAGGGTTCATTACTGTGACCAAGAAAAATGAAGTTAATCTGTCACAGATTCACAGGTAATGTGGTATACTTTTGTTCCCTTCAAATTCATTCAGTTTATGTATCATTTGGGGCAGCGGCAACAAAACTTCTCTAGTCTTTTTATTTGAAAGTCAAAATTTGTATACATACAGGATTATACTGTGAAACCTCATGTAGTGCAAAAGATCACAGCAAGAAGACTTGGATGAATGCAATGTGAGTTCCAGCTTTCCTCAAGTTCTTCAGTGTGTTTTAGGTAACCTTGAGCCATACAGCACTTGCTGGGACCTATTTGCTCACGTATTAAATGAAAATATTTAAAGAGAAACCTTGATTATTTTTACCACAGATATCAATTAAAGATTTTATATAGCCAATATTTTGATTTCTGACTTTTTAATTTTTAAAAATCATTTAAATGGCTATCAATACTAAACATGTGATGCTGAAGAGAGAAAACAGATCCACCAGAATTATTGTTTATATGCGGTAGGGGCAGGGAGCAAAGTAAAGTAATTCTATAGATTCACAGTGAGTGACAAAATTCATTTGCATTATAAATTTGTGTCTTGCTCTTCCTCCTCTTCTCCTCCTCCTCCTCTTTCTCCTACTTCATTGTGGCTAGATTTCTAAGATCCTACAAATATATGAGTCTCTGTCTCTGAGATACCTTGTTTATAATGTATTTCTTATATTCACTGAAGGCTTTACTATTTTGACGAGAAATATCTAAAATACTTGCCACTGTGCATTTTTAATAATAGGCAATAATGTGCAAATAATAATAATAGGCAGATTTATAACTTCTTAACAGAAGCATAACATCTCTTGATGGTGGCGAGACTTTGGGAGACAGGGGCCATGTGTTTACCATGGTCCTTAGTGTGGAAGCTGGAATGGAAAGTTCACTACTCATAGTACTAGCATATGCTACATTTGACTATCTGGCTAAAAGAAGATTTATTCTCCTTGAACTCTAGCTCTACAAGATATCTCATTACAGAATTTCAAAGTAGTGGTTTCAGTCCCAGAAGAGAGGTAATTAGGCCAGAAAAATCACAACTTATTTAGAAATGTCTTTTTTTTTCATGGGAGAATGTTATCTAAACATGTACCTTAGCGGCTACTTTGGCTTGCATTGGGGAACTTTAAAATTACTTCTAATTAAAAAGATGCCTTTAGATTCCATGTGGGCCTTTTTCTTTCTTTCAAAATAATTTCTGTGTTCTTTTACACTTGTTGGTTTTTTTGGATTTTTTGTTTGTTTTCTCTTTTAAAGTTTTTATTTTTTTCATTATTGTTCTATTACAGTTGTCCAAAATTTCCCCCATAGCTTTCCCCTGCCCCACCCACACCCTCCCTCAGACCTCCCACAGTCAATCGCCACGCTGTTGCCATGTAGAGTCATTCATACCTGTTCCTTGACTAGACCCTTCCCCTTCTTTCCTCCTTTATCCTCACTCACCCTCCCTCTGGTCTGTCAGTCTATTCCTTGTTTCTATGACTCTGGTTCTATTTTGCTCATTTGTTTTGTTGATTATGGTCAACTTATAGGTGAGATCATACGGTATTTGTCTTGCCCTGGCTGGCTTATTTTAATTAGCATAATACTCTCAAGTTCCATCCATGCTGTTAAGAAGGGTAGCAGTTCCTTCTTCCTGCTATGTAGTATTCTATTGTGTAAATGTACCGTAGTTTTTTGATCCACTCCTTTGCTGATGGGCATTTAGGCTGTTTCTAGCACTTGGCTATTGTAAATAATGCTGTGAACATTGGGGTGCACAGGTTCTTTTGAACTGGTGTTTCAGGATTCTTAATGTATAATCCCACCAGTACAACTGCTATATCAAAACGCAGTTCCATTTTTAGTTTTTTGAGGAAATTCCATACTGTTTTCCACAGTGGCTGCACCAGTCTGCATTCCCACCAACAGTGCACTAGGGTTCCCTTTTGTCTACAACCTCGCCAGAACTTGTTGTTTGTTGATTTGTTTATGATGGCCATTCTGATCAGTGTGAGGTAGCTTCTCATTGTGGTTTTAATTTGCACCTCTCTGATGGCTAGTGATGCTGAGCATCCTTTCATATGACTCTGGGCCCTCTGTATGTCCTCCTTGGAGAAGTGTCTCTTCAAGTCCTTTGTCCACTTTTTAATTGGATTTTTTGTCTTCCTGGTGTTGAGTCAAATTAGTTAATTATATGTTTTAGAGATCAAACCCTTGACCAAGGTATCATTGGCAAATGTTTCCCCATATGATTAGTTCCTTTTTCATTTTGATGGTGTTTTCTTAGCCATGCAGAAGCTTTTTAATTTAATGTTGTCCCAATTGTGTATTATTTCCTTTATATCCTTTGCCCTACAGGATATATTGGCAAAAATATTACTGCGTGGGCTATCTGAAATTTACCACCTATGTTTTCCTCTAGGACTTTTATAGTGTCATGAATTATGTTTAGGTATTTTATCCATTTTGAGTTTATTCTGGTGTATGTTATAAATTAGTGGTCTATTTTCATTTTTTTGCATGTACCATTCCAGTTCTCCCAACACCATTTGTTAAAGAGGCTATTTTTACTCCATTTTATGCTCCTGCCCTGTTTGTCTAATATTAACTGACCATAGAGACTTGGGTTTATTTCTGGGCTCTCTATTCTGTCCCATTGTTCTATCTGTCTGTTCTTATGCCAGTATTAGACTGTTTTGATAATAGTGGCTTTGTAATATAATTTGAAATCAGGTACTGTGATCCCTCCTACTTGGTTCTTTCTCAGGATTGCTGAGGCTATTTGGGATCATATTTGGTTCCATATAAATTTTTGAAATAGTTGTTCTAAATCTGTGAAATATGTCATTGGTATTTTAATAGAGATTGCACTGACTCTATAATATGGACATTTAATGGTGTTAGTTCTTCCAGTCTATGAACACGGCATATGCTTCCTTTTATTTATGTCTTCCTTAATTTCTTTCTTCAGTTTTCTGTAATTTTCTGAGTACAGGTCTTTTTCCTCCTTGGTTAGGTTTATTCCTAGGTACTTTAACTTTTTGCTGCTACAGTAAATAGGACTTTTTTTCCTAGTTTCTCATATTTCATTGTTGGTATACAAAAATTCCTTTGATTTTTCTTTTAAGATTTTATTTATTTATTTTTAGACAGAAGGGAAGGGAGAGAGAAAAAGAGGGAGAGAAACATCAATGTGTGGTTGCCTCTCATGTGGTCTCCACTGGGGACCTAGCCTGCAACTTAGGCATGTGCCCTGACTGGGAATCGAACCGGTGACCCTTTGGTTCGCAGCCCGCAATCCATTGAGCTACACCAGCCAGGACTCGTTTGATTTTTGAATAATGACTTTGTATCACCCTATTTTGCAAAATTCACTTATTAGGTTGAATAGGTTTTTGGTGGAGCCTATAGGGTTTTCTGTGTACACTATCATGTCATCTGCGAGTAATGACAGTTTTATTTCCTCTTCTCCAATTTGGATGTCTTTTATTTCTTTTTCTTGTCTGATTACTGTGGCTAGGACTTCCAGTACTCTGTTGAATAGGGGTGGTGAAACCAGACATCAAGTCTTGTTCCTGATCTTAAGAGGAAAGTTTTTGTTCATTGAGTATGATGTTGGCTGTAGGTTTCTCATATATGGCCTTTATTATACTGAAGTATGCTGCCTCTATTCCCACTTTGTTGAGTGTTTTTATCATAAATGGGTGGTGGATTTTATCAAATGCATTTTCAGCATCTATTTATATGATTGTGTGATTTTTGTCTTTGCTTTTGTTTATGTGCTGCATTACATTGATTGATTCGTGAATATTTTACCATCCTTGCATCCCTAGGATGAATCCCATTTGATCATGGTGTGTGATCTTTTCAAGGTATTGATGGATCTGATTTGCCAATATTTTATTGAGCATTTCAGTGTGTATGTTTATCAGAGATATTGGCCTATAGTGTTCTTTCTTTGTTGGAATTACGATAATACTGGCTTCATAAAAATAGTTAGGGAGTTTACCCTCTTTTAGAATTTTTTGGAAAAATCTGAGGATAGGAGTTAGCTCTTCCCAAAATGTTTGGTAAAATTTTCCTTTAAAGCCATCCAGGCCATAGCTTTTGTCTGCTGGGAGTTTTTTGATTACCATTTCAGATTCAATAGTTGTTATCAGTCTGTTCAGGCTCTCTGCTTCTTCTTGATTCAGTTTTGGGAGATTATATGTTTCTAGAAATTTGTCCACTTTGCCCAGGTTGTCAAATTTCCTGGAATATAGTTGTTCATAGCAATTTCTTATAATCCTTTGTACTTCTGTGTTATTGCTTATAATTTCTCCTCTTTTATTTCCAATTTTATTTATTTGGGTGTTCTCTCTCTTTTTGTTCTTTTTTTAAATATATTTTATTGATTATGCTATTACAGTTGTCCCATTCCCCCCCCTCCCTTCTTTTTGAGTCTTTTTTTCATTGTGTTGTTCTGGAAATTTTTTCCTACCTTGTCCTCCACCTTTCTGATTTGATCCTCTGCCCCATCTCACTTGATTAATTTCTTCTACTGTGTTGTTCATTTCAGATATTTTATTCTTCATTTCCTCCTGGCTCTTATTGATAGTTTCTATGTCCTTTTTCATGATGGTGTAGTTCACAGTAATTTCCTTGCAGCTTCCCTTTAGTTCTTTGTAGTTCTCACTGAGCTCATTGAGCATCCTTATAACTATTATTTTGAACTCAATGTCTGATAGTTTGATTTCCTCTATTTCATTTAACACTTTTGCTGGGAATTCTTCCTTTTTCTGTATGATTGGGGCTTGTTTCAATGTCTCTCCAGTTTAAGTGACTCTTATTGTTTGTTTCTGCTTCTTAGGTTGATCTTCTTTGACACCCTGTCTTCATGGTGTGAATTTCTGTGCTAGGAGAATTTCTGTGGGATTACCATATTTTTTGGACTATAAGATACACCGGACCATAAGATGCACCTAGGTTTTAGAGGGGGAAAATAGGGAAAAATTTTTGAAGCAAAAAATGTGGTAAAATATTTAATAACATAAATAACATAATATTTCACCAATGTAAATGTAAATAGCCAGGTAAGCTACGTTCAGACCATAAGACTCACCCCAATTTTCCTCCCAAATTTGGGGGGAGAAAGTGTATCTTATAGTCCGAAAAATACAATAAGTGGTGCAGACTCCTTGATCTCCTGAACTTGATGCTCTTGGGATGCCCTTTATGCTATTTAAGTGGGTACTCTTGTTGTAATTGGGTTTTGATTGTTGTTGGATCTTTCTTTGGTGGATGACTGAGAGTCACTATGCCCACCACATCTTGAAATGGTATTGTCAGATGATGCCAGAGAAAAAACAGCCCAGGAAACAAAGCTACACCCTCAAAAATAATCCCTACCCACAATCACACTATGAACAGCAAATGAGCCAATACTAATAAAGGCATAAAGTGATTAAGACTAGTATAAGAAAAGAAAGATGAAATGAGATGACTAACTGAAAGAAAAATGATTTGGGGAGGGTATAGAGAGGAGCAATAATAAGAGTAGAGAATAGAGACAAGGCAAAGTAAAATTTGCATCTTACATTAGAAAGGGAGGGAAGAAGATGCAAATTACATTAGAAAGGAGGGAATAGAGTAAGAGAAGGGTATTGTATTAGGTCTAAACAGATATTTAAAAAATATATTGAGAAAGAATAACTAAAAAAATAGGAAACAAATTGTAGAAAAAGATCCACCATAACACTATCAACAACAAATGAGCAAAGATTAATATAGGCAGGATGTGAATAAGAGGGAAAAAAGAAAGAAAGAAAAGCTTAAAAGATATCTAGAGGAAAGAGAAATTAATTTAAGAGGATAGCGGGAGAAGCAGTACTAAGTGTGAGTAACGAAAACCAGACTAAGACAGGAAAAAATTAAAATTTAAATGAAAAAAAAAAGAAATGACAGGAGGAAGGCAAAATGGAGTAGGAGAGGAGAACAGTAAAATCTGAGATCTGAAATACAAAAATAGTGAAGATCTAGAAATGCAGTTGAAGAAATGCAGCAACAGCATATTCACAACCAATGAGCAAAGACTGATAAAGATGGAGAGAGAGTAAGGGTATTTTAAGAATGGGGAAAAGAATGTGAGATGACTCAAGAAAAATGGTTTCAAGTAGCTGGAGAGGGGAGAAATAGTGAGTGCAGAATGGAAACAATTTGTAGCAAGAGAGAAAATGAAATTTAAAATGAAAATAAGAGGAAAGAAGGTAAAATGGAGTGAAGAAAATATGAGATTTGAAATAAACTATAATATAAAAACTAGTGCCCTAATAGACACAAACGTGAAGGACAAGAAATGAATGTTAAAAAGCTATGCAGGAGAAAAAATAATGCAAATAATGAAGAATACTGTGGTGAAATTCATCTCAGTAGAATCTAGTGTTTACTACCGTTTTCTCTTTCTGGATCAGCCTCTGGTGATGTCAGGTGGTGTCCCAGTCTGACCCAAGGCAGACTATTCAAGAATACCAGTGATCCACAGTCCATGTCTGTCGATTCAGTTGTTAATCTAGTCAATCTGTAATCAGCTATTAGGCTAAAGCACCACAGGGTGGTGCAGAATAATTCCTGTGGGGAGGGCTATTGCTTCCCCTCAGGCTGATGCCAGTTGGAGGGGAGTGGCCTGCCTGGGCAAGATGGGTTCTGCAGTATAGGGAATGACTCAGCACAGGGATCCTGGTGGCTGTTTCCTTAGTTCTCTCCCCAAAGCCACCAGCCCCAGGCTTTCCACAGGCACCTCTAGTCCACTCTGCCCTCCCTCTGTCAGAGCCCAGGGTAAGTGGTTACAGACAAAATTGTGATGTTGTCCCTGCATGAGGCTTTCCACCCATCTTTCCCTGGCAGACAGAAACCCCACCACGTCTCACAGCTGGTTGTTATCTGGGTTCCTTTCTGATTCTGGTGCTGTATTCTGCAGAGCTGAGCTTGGGGTTGAGACCCTACACTTCTCAGGAGGCATCTCCTGGCCATTCAGACATCCCTCCAGCACTTCAGCTGCCACCCGCAGGAGCCCAGCGAGCCCTCTCACGTCTTCTCTGCACTCCATACCAGTCATGTTGTGGTGAACTGGCTTCTTTTGTCTTTCTATGCTTATAAAGCTTCTCTCCTGCTACTGTTCAATTGGTTATTCCAGATGATTTCTCTACAGTTTAGTTGTAATTCCAGATTGGTCCTGGAAGGAGGTTAGTGTAGTTTCCACTTATTCCTCTGCCATCTTGGATCTCTCAACCATACTCCTATGTTCTTCACAAGTTAAGCATTATTTGGAAAGTAGATGAACCTAATCAGAGCTCAGGGATATGAACAAGGAAACCAGCACCTTCTACACATGAACCAAGTAAGGAGCTGCATTTAAACACTTTCAAACTAGCTTTATTATTCAGAGCCACCTTGCATAATTCAGATACCATGGCATAAGATATCAAAATACAACATGTTTTTTTCACACGTTGTTTATAAAGATTGTAGACTATCTGAGGAAGAATCATGTATAAATGCAGTGGAGTCTGAGCCTTGCTACATGCTGCTTTTATGCATGGGAAGATGGTGTTTCCTAGCTCAGGGAGCAGAGAATCTCTGGCCCACAGTGTCAGAGCTCATTAATCCCTGAATAAATGCACCAGTTTAGGCTCTGCCTGGATTGGCATATAAATTAGTATTTGGTTAGTAAAACAGAAACCACTCTAGGTCTTTTAGACAGATGGAATTTAACTCAAGTTTATTATAGCTATTGTAATAGAGCTAAGAAACCATACTGGGAATGAGATACAACTTAGGGATTATCAATTGTCAAGAAGCTGCCACTATCCTACAGCAAGAGGGACAACAGGGCCATCTGTAATTCCTGGAGACTGATGATAATATCTGAGTACTGAGTCTGAGTACTGGGGCTAGACGTAGGGGAGGTGCAGCCAACAACAGAACACATTACAGGAAAAACGAGAAGTGGGGAAGTACGCTGGATTCTCTCTGTCTGAATCCCTTTGATCATATACCATTGCCTCCCATTTTATAGTTAAACCTCCCTAGAGACCAGGAGGCCAAGAAGACTTGAAAGTACAGTTTCCTGTGATACAGAGCTGAGAAAAGCAAAGGAACGATGGGTAGGAGAGCATATCATATCGGTACAGGGTGTAAAATAGCAATTTATTGGTGACAACTGAAGAAAAACCACTGTGGTAAAACAAAATAATGGCCCATCAAAGGTATCCAAAATTTATAATTATGTTACATTGAATGGTAAAAGAAACTTTGCAGATGTGATTAAATGAAGTATCTTGAAATTGAAATATGGCGATCACTCTGGATTATCCAGGTGGGTTCAATGGAATCACAATTATCCTTTGAAGAAAAAGGTAGGGAATTAAGAGTCTCAGGAAATTTGAGGGTGGAAGCACAAGTTGGAGTGATGATGTTTAAAGAGAGAAAAGAGCTACAATCAAAGGAATATATATGGCCTCTAGAAGCCAGAAAAGGCAAGAAAACAGATTTTCCCTTAAGCCTCCAGGAGAAATAGAGCTCTGTGGACACCTTGATTTTAGTTCATAAGACCCATTTAAGACTCTGACATCCAGAAATGTAAAAACAATATATTTGTGTTGTTTTATGGCACACAAGTATGTGGTAACTTTCACAGCAGCAATAGAAAACCAGTCTATTCAGTACCCATTGATAAATGGTTATTTAAAAGTCCTAGAAATTAAAAGCAAAGAAATCTAAGGGAAAGATTAACCAAGTGATGGATACATTGTTGATATGCTCCTTCCAAAATCATTGATTTCGCATTCTAACCCCCAGCTGTACAGCCTTATCAAAACTCTGAACTCACCCCCATTTTGCCTATTTTCTATTCTCCAATAAACGATCAAAGGGACACTCGGGCTTGGCTATTTCATGAATGAATATTGAAGTCAAGTATTAATTGACTTGACTTTTTTCTTTTACCTTGTAATTTAAGTACATTTATCCTTTTTCACC
This sequence comes from Micronycteris hirsuta, assembly GCA_004026765.1. Classification (NCBI taxonomy): domain Eukaryota; kingdom Metazoa; phylum Chordata; class Mammalia; order Chiroptera; family Phyllostomidae; genus Micronycteris; species Micronycteris hirsuta. The sequence goes on from PVJI01004967.1 coordinate 47,675, forward strand.
ATCAATATAAAATAAAATAATTGCCCAATTAGCAAGAAATTATTCTGGGAATGACTAATTTGAGTATTTATTAAGTCTATCTAACACTTTGCTCTGTCAACTGGAATTAAAAAAAATTGAATGTCAAATAAAGACATGAGAAGAACTTGCCTTAACAAGGTCAGGACTTCTAAAACAGGCTAAAGCAGGGGGAAAACAACATTCGGCTTTGTCAAGACGGGCATGGCCAAATGGAAAGGGACAGGTTCAATTTGGCCAGCACACGATCCGAGATAAACCCGAGGGGCATGACGGCCCTTCAATCACAAGCACTGCTTTGCAACCAGCATCTGGGCGGTAAAGATGTGAAGCAGCTGCTGTCCCAAATTTGGTCAGTGTCATGGGTCTCAGCTTCCTTCCTCCTATGCCGGTGACAGTAATCACAACTAACAGTACCAGGCACTTGTGCTGTTGGCCTTGACATCCTGATTAGGTGTGGGGAGTGGATACACCATGCTCTCATTTCCTACGAGCTTGGGGAAGAGAGTAGTGCCTAGGCCTCTACCGTACACAGAATAAGTGGACCTGAGGTTGTTCTTTTGCTTACTGGTGATAAAGAGAGCAGAGATTTCTGTAAAGCTTTTCAATTTTTAAAATTCTTCTACATAAAATTTTATTTAAGTGTGTGTGTGTGTGGCGGCGGGGGGACTCTCCCTGACCCTCCCTTTTTTAATCCATCTACTACCAGACTTCCCTGCAATAAAAAATCAATCTTTTACCTGGTGTTTTGAGGGCTGATTTTGCCTTCTCAATTCATCATTGCGTTAAGGTTTTGACCTCCAATCTCATATCATTGATGATCCCTCCACTTCAGTGTAAATGGAGTGTAGCTTGTTTTACCTGAGATTTGATGGGGGACGTGTTTAGATAAGGCTTAGTTGGGAACGAGACTATTAGAGACTCTTAGTCTTTCAATCTTGAGTTCACAACTGGCATTTTACATCATCCTCTTGTTTCTCATATAAATAACACAGATCATAATATTCGTTCTTAATTCATAGGGCTGGTCTATGAAATAAATATTTAATTCAATGGAAAGTGCTTTACACTTTGTCTGGCACATAATAAATTATCATTTCAGTTATATTCACCATTCTTGATTTTAAAGGACAGAAAGCAATCAGAATGGAGAAGGCTCATGTTGATTGTACAAATTGATGATGGGTGAAGTATCTTCTGTTTCTTTATCATAACTCTGCTCTTTATCTTTAATCAGTAATCAGAGCTCAGGGCTGTCTGTTTGCTTCGCTTGAATGTAACTCACAACAAAAGCCCTGATGATGGATGCCAGCAGTGCTACTTGAGGACACTCTACTGTTTTCTGTACTCTTTGGAATACCAATCAACTGCTCCTACTACTTATTTATTAAAGTCTTATTATGATCTTTGTTTATAGAAGACAATTTGTGTTCACACACACAAAGAGAGAAATTAAAGACAAATATGTGCACATAAAGAAGATAGCATAGGATAAAACAATATTTCCCAAGTATGTGTTCAAGGATGTCAGGCCCTCTGTTTATTCAGCAGTAAAAGCACTTAAGAAATGCATCATAGCATTGCTTGGCTTATCAATATACAGTCAGCTGAACATATTAAAGTCTGTGAGATCCCCTACAAAGAAGATTAAACTTCTCCAAATGCAGTGTTTTCCTAGGTAGCAAAGAGGGCCAGGAATTGGTGCATAACACTAGAAGTCTGGTCAGTACCTGTTGACCTAGGATTTAAGTGTATGACTTTGGAAAAATTATTCCCCCTTCAGGCTTAATTTTCTTCTTTATACAAACATTCTAATGTGTTGTTGTTGTTGTTTTCTTTAGAAGTATATTAAGTTTGGGCAATAGAACTCTAAACATAGTTTTTATCTTTACCTAATTTCTAAGCAAATACTTAAGGGTTTCATCTTATTAACAGGTATAACAGGCCAAATTCTGTTAAAGAATTGAATTGATTTTTTTTCCTTTTTAGTTACTCTGTGGTATTATTGAATTACAACACTGACTGCATATTTTGGATTACTAGATGCTCAGTGCCAGTAATTCCCATCATCTCATCCACAACTTTTCCTTTAGAAAATGTCTCTTAACAACAGCTCTAACGCAGGTGACCTTGGGTATATATGGTGATGCATTTCACAAATAACATCAAAGGTGCAATCCATGAAAGACCGACAAAGTAAACTTCATTAAAATTAAAAACTTCTGCTCTGTGAAAAACAATGTCAAGAGAATTAGAAGACAAGATAGACTGAGAAAAAAATATTTGCAAAAGACACATTTGATAAAAGACTGTTGTCCGAATTATACAAAGAACTCTTAAAACTCAACAAACAAATAAACAACCCAATTACAAAATGGGCCAATGACCTTAACAGACACCTCACCAAAAAAAAATATACAGATAGTAAATAAGTATATGAAAATATGTTACACATCCTATGTCATCAGGGAAAAACAAATCAAAATAACAATGAGATAACATAACATACCTATGAAAATGGCCCAAATCTGAAACACTGACAAAACCATGCACTGGAACAATGTGGAGGAACGGGAGCTCTCACACATTGTTGGTAGAAAAGAAAGATTGGTTCAGCAATTTTGGAAGACAATTTGGCAGGTAAGAGTAAACAACTTATGATGGGATCCAGCAATCATGCTTCTTGGCATTTACCCAAAGGAAATGAAAACTTAAGTTTATGCAGAAACTAACACATGAATGTTTATAGCAGCTTTATTCATAATTGTCAAAAATTGGAAGCAACCAAAATATCCATATTAAGTGAATAGATAAGTAAACTGTGGTCTATCTAGACAATAAAATATTATTCAGCACTAAAAAGAAATGAGTTATCAAGTCAGGAAAAACATGGAGAAATCTTAAATGCATATTATTGATTGAAAAAAGGTAATCTAAAAAGACTACATACTGTATAGGTGCAAATACATGACATTCTAGAAAAAGTAAAACAATGGAGACAACAAAAAGATCAATAATTGCTAAGGATGAGTAAAGAGAAGTGAATAAGTAGAGCACAGATAATTTTTAGGTAGTGCAAACACTGTATGATACTACAGTGATGGATGTATCACTATGCATTTGTCCAAACCCTGGAATCAACATCAGGAGAGAATCCCAAGGTAAACTATGGACTTTGGGTCCATATGATGTGTCAGTGTAGATTCATCATTAGTAACAGATGTACCACTCTGATGAATGACAGATAATGGGGGAAGCTATCCATATGTAGGGTTAGGGAGTCTATGGGAAACCTCTATATTCCACTCAAGTTTGCCATAAACTTACAACTGCTCTAAAAAAAATAAAGTCTTAAAAAAAAAAGAAAAATAAAGCACTATATAGTAGAAAGAATATCAATTTCTTCATGGGTCCTTTATACATGTTCCTTGAAGACCCTTCCCTATCTACCCCCTGTTATCCCCCTCTTCCCCCAACTCTGGTTACTGTCAGTTTGTTCTTTATCTCAATGTCTCTGGTTATATTTTGCTTGCTTGTTGGTTTTGTCGATTAGGTTCCACTAATAAGTGAGATCATTTGGTATTTGTCTTTCACCGCCTGGCTTATTTCACTTAGCATAATGCTCTCCAATTCTATCCATGTTGTTACAAAGGGTAGGAGCTCCTTTGTCCTTTCTGCTGCATAGTATTCCATTGTGTAAATGTACCATAGTTTTTTTTATTTTTCTTCTTTATTGTGGAAGAGGCCAGTTTGCTCTCATTTGTACATTCATTTTAATATTGTGGATCTACAAATATGTCTGTTGAACTAGTTGTAATATCTTATGAGTTCTTTCATTAATAATGAGTTATATAAAATCTTTATTGCATGCTTATTTTTATATCTGTAGTAAGATCATGGCTTTACTATGTATTTGAAAATTATTATTTAACCACAGGATGGCTGGTGTCACAATCCAGGCAAAGAAAGTGCCTTGATTGCTCTTCTATTTGAAATCCTCGTATTACAATAGTCTTCCCTTATCTGTGTCCTTGTTTTCCATGGTAAATAATAGTCCTGAAATATTAAATAGAAAGTTCCAGAAATAAACAATTTATAAGATCTACATTGCATTTCATTTTGAATATCATGTTGAAATATATTATCCAGCTTGTGCTCCTCCCCCAAGACATAATCATTCCTTTGTCCAGCATATCCATGCTGTATACACTACCTGCTTGTTACTCACTTAGCTGTTCCAGTTATCAGATAGCTTATGAGACAGAGAGATAGAGAGAGAGAGAAAGAAGAAAGGGAACATATTCACATATCTTTATTATAGTATATTATGATAGTTGTTCTATTTTATTCTCAGTTATTGTTGTCTGTGTCTTATTGTGCCTAATTTGTCAATTAAATCGTATCATATGCACATCTGTATAGGAAAAGACATAGTATCCATAGGGTTTGGTACTATCTGCAGTTTCAGGAATCCACTAGGGTCTTGGAACATATTCCCTTAGATAAGAGGGCCACTGTGCTAGGTCCTCTGGTGTGAAGTTACCTACGATGTTGGCAAAAAGTCATAGTACATTGTGGTGCCATCGGCTCTCCCATAAGCAGACTTCCTTCCCAGATTTATCCACAGGCTCTTTTTCCACTATTTCCCTTGGATCCCCTGCAGTTGGTTTTAATTTTCTTTGAAAGCACCCACAAACCTTGGTTTCTGTGGTTGCTCTCTCCTGAGCTTCTGCCTGAAACTCAGGCAGAAACTATTCACCTCCTCAAGAACCAGTTCACTCTCCTCCTCACCTATGAACACTTTTTGTTGGCTTAATGCTTGAATACTTGACTAGGATGGCTTCCTAACCCAACTCACAAAGCCTGGTGGGTCTGTAACAACCACTTCAGGCAGATAACACCCTCAAGAAGACCTAGTATAGTAGATACGAATGGAAGATTAGGTATTTTCTAGTTCAGATCAGTCATTATACAGAATAGGACTCTGCTGTTCATTACTTTCACCTGCAGTTCCATGTTTGAGGAGCACTTAACTTATAAATGACTTGTTCTTTTGCAACTGAATTCCTCTGCCCTCAAAGGGACAATCCTTTCTATTCCTTTTTGTCTAGTTCTAAACACCTGGGGAATGATTGACCTTACAGGTGTCATTCTTTATGCAAATAAATTTTTTTTCTCTTATTCTTATGCAGATAGACAGTGAATAGGCCCCTGGATTCCTGCAGTTTCTAATTTACTTTCTCTGAGAAGTCCTTGTTTCTCCACTTTGCAGTGTAGTGTTAACACATTGTTAGCACTCAATACAGTTTATAGTTGCTAGGAATTTCAATTTAACATTCCTAAAATTTTGTATGGTGATTAGAGATGGGTAAAATAATATAGAGGTATTAGTTTGTGGGCATTTCATGTTTCAGTAGAGTTATTTCAACATTGAATTTAAAATCATCAATGGCATAGTTGTGTTTGTTTTTAATGCGAGAAGCCTCTTAAACATTAAACACTTGTCTCTAATAAGAACCTTAGAGACACACCAGTTTAATAGGTTCTTTTTAATTGTCTCTTTTGAACTCTGTTTTGATTCTCAAAATTGTTTAAATTGCTTATTTCTTATTTTTTTCTCCTACATTGTAAGCTTCTTGAGGAAACAGTTGGAAAGTCCTCTCAACATTAGTCCATCCTACTAGTGCTCATTGGAAGTCCTTATGAACAGCACGTGCTGAGTAAGTGGTGTGAGGATCAAATATACCCTTGACACCTAACTGGAATAGCATTTAGGTTAATTAGGAGATGGGAGACAAGGGGGAATTGCATCTAGGGAGAGCAGACTGGAGAAAGTGCTGAACTTAATTCTAAAAGGGCCGAGGCAGGGCGTGATGCTGGGAAGAGGCAGGAGTAGATGAGGATGGTATACAGAGTCTGGCTTCCAGGGAGCTAGAAGGCCCTAGAGTTGGCCATAAGAGGTGGGGAGGTAAATGGAAAATCTGAGAAACAAAATGAGATTTGGACGGCAGGGAAGACAGGCTTCCATGTACTTCAAAACATAGAAGAACTTGTCGTCATTTGGGGGGTTCATTGAGGAAAACTGAATGCCTTTGGATACATTTCTTTTTCTTGTCAAAGACAGTGGATCCAGAGAACCTAAATTTGACTTACACTTTATGACTATCAAGAAACTTTCTTATAATCACAGGTTAGCCTATAGAAAATTTCTAGGCAATTCTGGGCTATAGTTGGAGGTTACAAGGTTAACTTCTCTTTAGAAAGTAATGTTTAAATACTCTAAATTGGAAATTATTCCAATTTTTAAGAGATATAATGGAGCCTGTGGTAGTAATAGAGTGTTGCTAACCATACATATTTATCTTTCAGAGTAGGGTCTTCTGTGGAAAGGACATTGATTAATTTCTGCATTAATTTTGACAAGTCTATGAATTTCTCTCCTTTTCATGTTTATGTTTTTAAAATCTTCCTTTGACATTGCCACAGCTGCATCTTGCCCATGTGAAGATGAATTGCGTCTGCTCTGCTTCAGAACTTTGTACACACACACACAAACACACACGTGGCTCCTGGTGTCAGGCTTTGAAATAGGCATATCTATGTGTTTGCTAGATCATCCTCTCCATTAAAGAAGGGCAAAGGTAATTATTTTTCTTTACATTGTTAGCACCTACCCCAGTTAAAGGCACATACTGCGTTAAAAGGCAATAGGGAATGCCAGACCTACTTTCACTTGTCTATAGAGAAGCAACATTTATGAAGAGGTTAATTGCTGAATATCAAAAAATTAATTGGTGGCTGATCTGGAAGTACAACCTCAGTCTTCTTTTTCTTACATCAAGATGATGACTATAATTAGAACCATTACTACTGCTAAAATACTTTTTTTGTATGGAGTGTCCACAACAGTATTATCAGAAAATAACAGCTAGCATTAATAAGCCCTTACAATATGACAAGTTCTTGTGTATGTGATATACATACTTTATTAATATTTGGAAAATATATACACATATATATGTATATATGTACTAGCATGTATATGTATATATGTGTGCATGCAAATATATGTGTACTGATGTGATTTTCACAATACTTTTGTGAACTAGGTGCTAATATCTTTTTTTTTCTCTTTACAGGTAAAGGAACTGAACACAGATTGCTAACTAACTTGCTTAAGGTTTTACTAAGAGTTGTGCATAGTTCATATCTTTTCAAATAAGTTGTGCTCATTTCATTATCTCCGCAGGCCTATTAAAAAGGTATTTAAGGCTCTTTTGCAGAAGAGAAACCATGGATGATTATAATTGAGTAAGCTGCTAAAGGTCACTAATCAGCACAGAGTCAGCATTTGAATCCTGTTTGTTCTAGCTCGAAAATCAGTGTGTTTAACCAGCTCACAAAATATCAAAATAATTTCATAAAAACTGTTGGGAGATGCATTGGCTATCCCTAGTATTGACTTCTTATGGATATGGGAAACATATATTCTGGAATAAATATCAGGACAAATGACATTTTGGAAGACAAATACTATATGACTTCACTTATATACGGAATCTAAAGAACACTATAAACAAACAAATGAAACAGAAATAGACTCATAGATACAGATAACTGACTATTGGTTGACAGAGGTGAGGGGGTTTAGAGGACTGGGTGAAAAAGGGCTGGGATTGAGAAGTACAGATTGGCAGTAACAAAATAGTCATGGGGATGTACAGTACAGCAAAGAGAATAGAGTCAGTAATATTGTAATAACTATGCGCGGTGCCAGTTGGGCACTGGAATATCAGGGGGATGCTTTGTAAAGTGTATGATTGTCTAACCACTGTGCTGTACACCAGAAACTAATACAAAATAATAGTGAATGGAAAATGTAGTTGAATTTTTTAAATAAATAATTTAAAAATTGTCAGGAATTTAGGACAAGTAACCTGAAATAATTCACATTAACTTGTGAGAGGCTGAGGATCCTGCTGATATACTCAAGACCTAGAGTGCTCATGCCTTCGGCAAGCATTCCTTCACTGTGCTGATTTTACAGTGGCTGGGTGCTTGGTTCACTAGAAGGCCAAACGTCACATGTAATAAATGACTTAAAATAGATTTCACAGCTGCCTCCTGCTGACAGACAGTTTCTCCCTTGTGAACTCCTACACTCTTGGCCTGAGAAAAATGAGGTTGATGGGTGTGCACTCCTAACAGGTGAACCCTGTTGCAAGTAACACTTCATCATCTATTACACATATCCAGCAATGCCAAGTGCAAAGTTAAATGCTGAAAATACATCATTGTTACCATGACTATGTCTATACCCTTTGATTTAATGGCAAAGTAAGGTACTTTTTTTTTACAGTTAAATGTTTTAAAAATTAGGTTTACTCACACCCAAAGACTTGAAGTCAGCTAAATGTAGACAAAATATTATATTGACCTGAAATAACTGAATAATTAAACTTAAGATAAATAAAAAGTATTCAAAGGGTACTTTAATTATCTATTTAGCACCTTCAGTGTTCCGTGCCTTTTTTACTATGAAGGCCTGATGCCGCTGTACAGGTTTTCTTACTGATCCTATTTAACATTTTCTCTTCTCTTTTAATATGAAGTATATGGCTAGGAATTTCAATGTTTTATCTGACACTCTTGTTTGCCTGCTCTCTTAGCAAACAGAAGGCATCAACTCCTAGGAATTTAGTTATAAGATTAAAATAAGGAGAAATGAATAAAAGGATCATTCAGAGCAAAGCCCTGTCTGCAGACTGCTCCACACAGAAAATATCCCAAGGCACAAGGATTTCTGTATTATCTTTAATAACCTCTAGAGAAGGAGATTCTGTCATCTTTTAAAACTAGTTTTGCACAGTATTTGACTCAAAGAACACACTGAAAGCTTATTTTCTCTGCAGAACTGGAAAACATATTTATAAAGCAGAGCTGAAATGAAGGTGAGGGATTGTGAACCCTGCCTGTCCTCTTGATCCCCCTCCTACCACTGTAGCCACTGGATGAGTCTGGAGAGCCTGTAGGGAGTTCCAGCCAGCTTGAGAACCTCTGTGCAACCAAGAGAGATTTAAATTCATTGGCAAAATTTATTTCCTAAATTGGATAGTGCAATAGATACTCCTTGTGTTATTATTGATTCTTAAAATATTTTAAACATTGCATTTAACCCATTGCATTCTGTACTATTAATGGTGTAGAAGGAAAATCCTTGATATATGGAATGTAGGAATCCCCTTTCTGCTCCCTGTTCCAGTCCACTTTAAATCTCTCAGTGATGAGGGACAGCTGAGACAGTATGTCACCTCATCACTACAGTACTCATCTACTTCTCACAATACCTGCAACAGAGAGCATCTCACCATCGCTCAGTCAAGCAGGGACTGCCCACGATGGAAGAGACGAGGCAACATGCATCTGATCTGTTTCTATTGCAGTCTTCTTAAGAGTAAAACACTTAAGAATAAAATTCTTATAGAATAAAACACTTCCTTCTGTTCCTTCTCTTTATCATTCATATTTCTGCCCTGTATCACTTTAATTTTCGTCTCTCCTATTCTATGGCCATATTAATCAACAGTTCTTTTTCAGGTCTAAACTAGGAGTCCACAAATTATGGTCAGCAAACAAAAACTGAGTTTTGCAGTTTTGAATTATTGAAAAAATCAAAAGAAAAATATTTTGTGGAGTATCAAAATTACATGGCATTACAATAGCAGTGTCCATGATTATTTTTATTGGAATACAGTCACACCCATTCATTTGTGTATTATATGTGGTTACTTTTGTGCTGCAGTGGCAGAGCTGTATAGCTGTGATAAAGACATTGTGGTGGTCAGAGACAAAAGACAGAGGACTTTATTACAGCAAAAGCTGCAGTTAGAGATTAATGTAGGTTTGTGCAGGTTTGGGCAGGATCACTGTACCCTCCACAGGGTCACACAAAGATCTTATCATGGAATCATGCACAGGCTGTGGGCTGTGTTACAGGAAAGCTTGAGGGACTCACCTCTGTTGTAGTACATGGAAAGAAGCATGCGATTTGTCCAACAGGAGGCGTTATCCCGTTCCTCAAGTTTGCTCACTGCAAATACAACCCTAAAAAATGGCCCAGATAACGGGATAAAGAGAGGTCACGGTCATGCACTCCTGTTATACCCAGCAAGAACGTGTGAGGATGCTTAGGGCTGGTGGCAGATTACTTTTCCCTTCAAGGAGGTGTAAAATGTCAAGGTATTTCAAGTTTTCTTGTGCAATCACAAATCTTAAATTCTCTTTGAATTGGTAATACTTGTTAACGCATGTGTCACCCATGTCCTCGTAGATGTGAGCATTCGTAGTCTTGTGTTGATTTGCTGTGTCAAATGAACAGACAACTTATATTTTTTAATGTGTTCTTATGATTAATTTTTATTAATTATATTACTAAAAGTTCAAAAGCCTATTACTATTTTTTAATGTTATTGAATTTATTGGGGTGACATTAGTTAATAAAATTACATAGGTTTCAGGTGTATGATTCTATAATACATCATCTGTATATTGTATTGTGAGTTCACCACCCCAAGTCAAGTCTCCTTCTATCACCATTTATCCCCTCATACCCTCTTCTACCTCCCCTACTCCTTTTCCCTCTGGTAATCACCATACTGTTGCCTGTATATATGAGTTTTGTTTTTTGTTTACTTGCTTATTTGTTTGTTTGGAATTTTTTGCTTAACCCCTTCCCCTTTTTCACCCAGCCCCACAACCCCCCTCCCCTGTGACAGCTGTCAGTCTGTTCTCTATCTATAAGTCTGTTTTTATTTTGTTTGTTAGTTTATTTTGTTCATTAGATTCTACGTATGAATAGAATCATATGTTATTTGTCTTTTTCTGACTGGTTAATTTCACTTAGCATAATGTTCTCCAGGTCCATCCATGCTGTTGCAAAAGACAATATTTTCTTCCTTTTCATAGCAGAGCAATAGTCCATTGTGTAAATGTACCACAGCATTTTTATCCATTCATCTACCGATGAACACTTGGGCTGCTTCCAAATCTTCACTATTATAAATAATACTGCCTATTATCATTTCTATTCAAAATATAATACTTAGCTTTGGCTGGTGTGGCTCAGTGGATTGAGCACTGATCTATGAACTGAAAGGTCACAAGTTTGATTCCTGGTCACAGCACATGCCTGGGTTATGGGCCAGGTCCCTAGGTGGGGATGTGTGAGAGGCAATCAATCAATCTTGTACATGTTTCTCTCCCTCTCTTTCTCCTTCCCTCCCCTACTCTCTAAAAATAAATAAATAAAATCTTTAAAATGTTTATAATACAGAAATACTGCTCTTGTATGGTCTTAAAAATAATTTGTTACAACTTACTTCTGTGTATCAGAATAATTTTTATGGATTTTACTGAGTGTCTTTACAACTTCGACTTCACATTTCATGTATCTAGGTTGAGTGATGAGGGGTATGGGTGCTGGGATGGATATACTAACATTCTCAGTCATTTTTGAAACTAGTCTTGGGTTATACGGTGGGTGTCGAGATTCCAGGGGATAATGAAAATAATGGAAGTTGGATGTCAGTGTTAATCATTGCAATATTAAGGTCTGGTGGGACATGAGGGTGTCCCATAGCACCTGCTACAATATCTTTAAAATATTTCTAATTTCTTTATTGTTTTGGTTAAAATGTTTCATTGTACTTTCCCATACTGCAGTAACAGTCACAATGCAATTTTCCCTTGGCAGTATCCTAAAGATGCCCATTCTGCTCCCATGCCACTCTACTGGACAATGAGTAGAGTAGGAGGTGAAACCAAAGTGGAAGGACAATGGCCTTAGCCAAACGTAGCTAAAATATCTTACAAATTTTACTAAAAATCACCCTGGCTGGTGTAGCTCAGTGGATTGAGTGCAGGCTGGGAACCAAAGGGTCCCAGTTCGATTCCCCGTCAGGGCACATGCCTGGGTTGCGGGCCAGGTCCCCAGTGAGGGCCATGTGAGAGGCAACCATACATTGCTGTTTCTCTCCCTCTCTTTCTCCCTCCCTTCCCCTCTCTCTAAAAAGAAAAATAAAATCTTTAGAAAAACTTTTACTAAAAATTATTACCATGTGGATACATAGCTAGGAGCCTGTAAATCCATCTTTGAAGGGTTGACAATCCTTAAAATATTCCTGGAACAGAGACTTCAAAGCACTTTTGCATATGTAAACTGAGTTTCTTCAAGTCATCTCACTTCTTGCGTACCCTTTGCTGTGCTTGTAGGATACGGAGTTTCCTCTCCAGGTAAGGCTCCCACCCTCACTCCCAGTACTGCCCACCAATCTATGCTGTCACATAATCCTCCAATGTTCTTGGTTGGTTTGAGTTACCTCATGGCTTCCCAGGCCACTGAAGTATCTCCATAAATATCTGTCACTAAGATGGTACTACTATCGCATTTAGTATCTTACTGATTTTACTGAAGTCTTGGTAGTAACAGATGTATATACTAGAGGAGAAAGGAAAAAAATTAACTTAAATCTCAGTATCAGATAGAATTGCTCCTAGAGTTCCTTAGGCAGAAGCTACCTTCACACAGAATTCTAAAGAATTATTTTTTCTTCTAATGCCCTTCAAGCATATTATCTACTTAATTCTCTTAGTCTCCATTTTATATCTTCTTCCATGTTTATATCTAAAGTGAGAAAAAATAAAATCTCCTCTCTTTAGGCCTCATAGAAAAAAGATAATGAATGGGTTATTCTCTCTCCAGTAAGAACAGTGTTTTATGTTTATTTTTTTTAATGAAAACTCATTTTATTTTATTTTTCAATTAAAGTTGACATTCAATATTATATTAGTTTCAAGTGTAGAGAATTATGTAATTTATGGATTAATCTATTTTATGCAGCATTAATCAGGCCTTCTTTCTCTTGAACTCCTAGTCCAGGCTCTAGACCTTACCTCCGGGTAGCCAAAAAATTTTTCCTCAAAGAGAATAATAAACACCACCACCAATTAACTATTTGTCCTGTTAGTAGAACTAGACATAAATTGCTGTACATCTCAAAAATAGTTATTTGTCTTTTGGACCCAACAAAATTTTTGAAACCTTGGAGTAGATCTCAGATCCCTCTCTGACTGGCATGGAGAGACACTGCAGCCTGGGAAAAAAGCAAGGGTCATCACAAACAGGAGGCTCAGAAAGTTTAGGTGAGGTCAGCTACCTGATGAACCTTAGCACTGCAGTTAACTTGGTTTCTGCTAATCAGCTGTGGGTTAAAGAACATGCTGGCTTATGGACAAAGAACTTCCTAGAACTTTCTAGAACTTCTACAGTGGTAGACATGTTGATGTTTCTCTAATGTAGAAACTGCACAGAGAGTGTCCGATGCATGACTGGAGCCCTCAGAGACAATGATATAGCTCTGAGATTATTTCTAGTCTCTAATACAATTATTTTCTTTTTTTATTATTGTTGTTCAAGTACAGTTGTCCCCATTTTCCCTCTACCACTGCCCTCCACCCCACCCATCCTTACCTCCTACCCTCAATCCTATCCCCACTTTGGCTTTGTCCATGTGTCCTTTTTTTAAATAAAAGATTTTATTTATTTTTAGAGAGACAGGAAGGGAGGGAGAAAGAGGAGGAGTGAGACATCAATGTGTGGTTGCCTCTAGCATACCCCCTACTGGGGACATGGCCTGCAACCTAGACATGTGCCCTGACTGGGAATCGAACCAGCAATGCTTTGGCTCACAGGCCCTCACTTAATCCACTGAGCTACAACAGCCAGGGCTGCCCATGTGTCTTTTATACATGTTCCTTGACAACCCTTCCCCTTTTTCCTCCTGTTAACCACCCCTCCCCTCTGGTTACTCTCAGTTTGTTCTTTATTTCAATGTCCCTGTAAAACAATGTTTTTTAAATGAGCCTTGGGCTACTTCGCATAAGATGCCAAATGTTGATACCTAGGCTAGTGAAGAATAGACTAAAAAATAAATAAACAAATGCTTCATATGGCAAGGTGAAAGCAGTAGACAAATATAGATCCCATAACTGCAAATATCTTTAAAATGGCATGGAGAATATCAATTCTCATTAGTGCTTTCACTTTAAAGAAGATAATAAGATAAAGGCCCTCATATGAGAAAAGGAAACGTTTAAAGATATGTGTGGAAATTCAATCTTAAGAAAATCTTTTTAAATATATTTTTAATTTGCCTATAAAAGTAAATAAAGGGACTAAAGTTCTCTAATGGTGTTTTGATCCTAGTTGGGTGACAACCCAATCTTCACTCAACTCCCTCATTATATATTGTGAAGTCTCTCTTTGCTTTTCTTTAAATCTTATTTGTCTTTTACTATTAAGGTTTTCGTATGTTTAATACAAGTCTCCTCAACTTACTATAAGCAAACCAGAGGTACAAACCAGAGGTAGATTATGCTTAATGCTTCTAACAATTCATTTTTTGATGTACCTATTTTGAGCAACTGACTAGAAGGTAATGCAAAGAATTCAGTGATGAGAGAGAGAGCGCTCTCACACTATTCTGGACTCTTGGGATAGAGCAGTGAACAAAATAGACACAATTCCAGTTGAAATGATGCTTTGTTTCTAGTGTGATTACAGAGAGCAGACAATTAATGACAACAATATAAAAAAATAAATACTCAAAATAAAAATGGAGAATTATGAGTACTACAGAGAGTGTTATAAAGGATAATAGGCTAGAGAGAGTTGTATGTGTGTGGAGTTGTTTACAGAAATGAAGCAGGTAAGATTGTCTTAGAAGTTGAGATCGAAATCCATTCCTGAACAATAGGGACAACCCCCCCGTACATGAAAATTTTAGTATAGCCCATTTCAGGCACAGTATTCAAGTAAGGATAAAAAATACTGTCATTGAAATGACCTTGACAATATCAAGGAAAAAGAACAAGGATGCTCTATCAAAAGTAAGCCTAGAGGATGGAGATATGAGAGAGGAGGTAGAAGTCAGGTACCCACGGCCTTGTAGGCTTACAGAGGGAACAAGTCACCTTTCTCATGTCTGATACCAAACTCTTTCCTTCAAAACCTCTGCTCTGCATTCTTAAGCTTACCTGCCCATCATCCCAAACTCCTTTTGCATTGAGAAATTAGTCAAGGAAAGAGGAGGAAGAGAGTAAAAAGGGTGATCAGATTGCTTGGTGTTGCTTACCCAAATAACAGAAATAGAGCATTTGCCTATTTATGCCTTTTTTGGTTAAGAGCATACATATTAAGAGGAAATTTGGACTGGACTTGTGACTCAAGTCTTTCAATGCCCAGTCCAGTGATCCTCCGGCTGCATCTCTGGGACAACATGGTGAGTGTATTTAGATAAAATAGCGGAGCACCGCGGGACTCTGCGGACTTTGACATGGGTCCTGGAGGGATGTCAGTCTGAAGAGGCAGTCTTTCCAAAATGATGTCTGGTTCAATATGACCTAGGACCAGTTTTGCCTGTACTCATGAGGGCATGGAAAAACAAAATTAGCCACAGAACTAACCTAAATTTAAAACAGATAAAGTAAAAATGTAACATAGACCATGACCTTGTCGGCCTCCCATGTGTTCACTTGGCACAAGCTGGTGTTCTCACATGGCCTTTGGAAACAGAGAACAGAGGTATTCTTTTGAGTGTTTGGCTTCGTTCGCATGTTTCAATTCTCAGCTAACACGATTTCAAATGTGTGGGAAAATGAAGTCTCATTTCATTCAAATAATGAAAAGGGCATTTGGGAGTCAGAATATCTATTGTGCCTTGAGATAGTTGCACAGCTTTTAATCATGAAGGCTGCCTTTCATAACTGCACATTTTTGTCGAGTGAATATCCATTCTTTTTAGGTGTATTAAAATGTGGACTTTTTTTGCCTTTTTCACAACTTTTTTTCAAAAAAGTGTTTTTTACGTTATCGACTATAATAAAAAGAGAGAAAAGAGCATTTCCTTTTCTTATCAGATCCACATTGTTATAACACTCAAACTCTTTGCCAGTAACCTTTCAAGGCATTTGCTTCTAATTCAATTTTTATTAATGTTTGGTAAAAATGAGAGTTGGAGGCTTATATCTTTTTATTACAAATATCCTTCAATTTAGGATATGCCCTGGGAACTTTGATGCTATGGGTAGAAGATCGCTAAATAGTCATCAAAATTGGATGTGACAAAGCCATTTAGTAGTAGTGTTCAGTCTACCAGGGCTCAGTGGGGCATTTTTGCCCCCAGCAAATTCTTTGTGTTTCTGGTCTACTTTCTCTTGATGTGAGTAATTATGCTCCTATAGCTAATTTAGGAAGCTTATTTCAGAGAACAATCCATGACTGTATTTTTGAAATATTGAAAACTGTTTTCAGAAGCAGTTTGACACAGGTTATGGGCCTCGTGCAAACCAAGTCAGTGGCTTTAAACTATATTTTGGACTCTAATTTCCATTGCTTTTAGAATCTCCTGGACTTGAAAAACATGAAGGAGAATCCATAGGCAAATGGACTAGAAGGAACTTTCTATTCCCCAAAAGGTTTACCATCTACCTGTGGTCTCTCACAGAGTTTACTGTCACAACACTGACTTCCTTTTCTTCAAAAGTATCCAAGTATTAACACTAAGTCTGTTTCCTGTTTTCTCTAACAACCAGAGGAAGCTAAGCTACCACTAAAAACTGAAGGAAGAACACCAGTGGAAAACAAAAAGTGAATAAAAAGTAAAATGCATGAAGATAACATTATTCAACTCACGACATACATTTAACTTGGATTGCTAGGAGCCTGCACTACTTCTTGTTTATAAGTATCACCCAAGGATGACTCTTAGCGTTTTGAGTCCTTTCCAGCAGCCACAGATTTTGAGGGCTACCTTACACACTTCCTGTGTCATAGTCACTGTGTTCCATTGTCACTTCCTAGGAAACCACAGGTGTTAAGGGGAATATATTTAACACTATCCATCTCCCCGACTCCAACACCCCCAACCAAAAACAGTCCTTATACTTCTTCTAGTACCCATCAAAATTTGACTTTCTAGTCACAGAAGTGATCTGTCTAATTGCAGGGGAAAGCTCAAATATTATAATTTTTTGCCACGTATAATGCACACCCACGTTTTGGGCTCAAACTTTCAGGGAAAAAAATCTTTCATTTTAATTTTTTAATTAAATTTAAGAAGTTCAACAAAACTAATTATTGTATTCCAAGGTATTATTTTGCATGTGGATGTGGTCATTGCTTTCTGGAGTTATACTTTTAATGCATAAACATAAATCAAAGAATTAAAAACATTAATATAGATACAGAATTAGTACTACCTATGTATAAATTTTTTCCTCAAAAATCTGGGCAAAAAAAACAGGCATTATACATGACAAAATACAGTATTCTCTTACATTTGGGGAAATGAGGTTTTCTTGGAAGCCTGTTAGGATATGTTGGGGTCCAGATTGTGAGGATAATTGAGGTGAGCCTATGAAATTTTTCTGAAGACAGTTGGATGCATATTTCATAGATGAAAATTAAAAATCCAGTGGCTGTTCCCTGAATGTGAGTGTGTGTGTATGTGTGTATATGGGAATAAAATTAAGGGAAGAAGAGTGTGGGATACATGCAACTATATGGAGCGATAACTCAAAGACCAAGTGCTACTAACTCAGGCGGAGTTGTCAAGTTGTGACAGTTACTGTGAAAAAATTATTTAAGCCAGTTGTTCTCAAATTTGAGTGCACATCGGAATTCCATTGAGAACTTGTTCAAACTCAGATGGCTGCCCTCCCCCTCCTGGAATCTCTGATTAAGTATTTCTGAAATAGGTTCCAAGAATTTGAATTTCTAACAAGTTTTCTAACAGAACCTCTGTTTTAAGTCACATTTCTAGGCATAGTCTATATGTATTATTGGATCTTGGCAAAAATGCAACAAACATCTTTGTGTCCATTTCTTCCAGCCAGCTTTTCTTCTGTAATTATTTCACTTATTTCTGCCCCTGCTCGCAGGTGCCCAGTGTTTTAGCTTCAGATTTGTTATTAGTCATGATCCTCCTTACCACTCAGAGCACAGGCAGCAAACACAAGGCCTGAAGGCTGAATCTGGCCCTCCACCTTGTTTTATCCGCCCGGCACATTGTTTCTACCCTGAGGCAGCGCTGAGCTCTCGCTTAACTGTTAAGGAGTAGCTACATTTATACAGTCCTAAAATTATATTCGGCCCTTTGAAGGCAACTTCAAGGCTGATGTGGCCACCTGTGAAAATGAGTTTGACACCCCTGGCTTAGAGAATAGCAATTTGTGGCTTTCAGGCAATTTCACTAGAACTTTCTATTCTTAGTATGCGTGTTACACTGCATCTGGTCACACATTCTCTCAAATAGTTCTGGAAAATATTTCTGGTTATAAGTACACCAAAGAAGGAATTCAAAATGAAAGATGTTCTTGAATGGAATTGGGCTGATGTCCTCATCTTATCCAGTTATTAAAAGGCAGAAGAATACTGCTGGGTACAAGTAAAGATATCAGTGGAGGAGCTAGTATGGGACAACATCTGCTATTCTGAGGCTTCCCCAGTCACGCCTGGTAGCTGACTGCAGCTTCTGCCTCCATGCAACACCATTCCCACATGTATAGACTGACAGAGCAGGCTCCCACGTGACAGAGAGAGCTCCCTCATGCACAGACTGGCAGGGAGGGCTGGCTCGGAATTTTTTCCTATTTGTGCAGAGGTAGTCATTACGTTTCCATTATGGCCTTCATTTTTCACTTATTTTTAGAGCTGAGGCATGTTTAACATCTCCACAGCAATGCCCACAAATTTTGCCAACCCATCCTTCTTCCTCTGAGGGCCCTCATTCTGGAGTACGAGGGAAGCATGGAGGCAGCAGTGGAGGCACCTGCTCAGATCCCCTTCGATGGAGATTTCACCTGCTATGAACAGTGTAGCTTGCTGACAGCCTTCAGTGCTGACCCTCTGGGATACGAGACTCCTGATACGAGACTCCTCTCATGGGAAATTTTGCTCTGGGCCCACTGCCTGCCTGGCTGAGACTTTCTCAGAACTGCTCTGCAGCCTGAGGCTCTTTCTACTCAATCCCTCACATTCCCCATCTCCCTTTACAGAGTTAACACTTGCATCCAGGTCGGAAGGCTTACCCTTTCTCTTCCATTCTTTCTGCTCTACTTTCATAGGCATTTCCCCAATAAAACTTTTGCATTCTATTTTTATTTGGGTATCTTGAGCTCAAACTGATACCATAAGTGAATTCTGTCCTACTTTCCAGAATCATGCTCAAACTCCTTACCTAGCCCAACTGTCCTATCCAGAACTTTTTCCCTTCTTCACTCATTTCCCATACTCTCCATCCCTAAATAATTCTCTTCATGCATATGCACACAAACGCGCACACAGAAATTCCTGACTCTGGACTAGGCCCCAGCATGACAAAGCTGGTGACTCTGCCCATGTTAATGCAGGAAAGAAAGGACAGCACTTCAGCAGACACCCACAAAGAGATCTTTTTGTCAGCAAGTGTGGCTGTCACACTAATGCTGCTTACCATGCAGGGCCAGAAACCCAAAATGTGCTGCAATTTCCAGGACAGTCCATATATCAAAGGATTATGCTGTTTAAATTCCCACCTTAAGAGAGCCTGTAACTGGACCTTGACTTTCATATCTATAAAAATGAGAATATTAAAAACACTTGCCCTTAACCAAGTGACTGGTATATATCCCAGTTAATGCTAGTTTCTTATCTTTTCCTTCTTTTCTCTTTCTTATCCTACAGACTGTGAGGATCAAATGATATCATACATGTGAAACCACTGTATAATTATAAAGTTGTGCCCATGTGTTTTGGAGTTAAAATATGAATAGTAGGCTATTTACATTAACCTTATTTTAAAGGAGAGTTAATCAAATAAACACAGAGTGTTGGCACTTTTCTTCAACTCCAAATTGCCCTTATAAGAGATCCTTCTTTTTATTATTACTTTTTTAGAGAGAGAGAAAGAGAGAGAGAGCCATCTATTTGTTATTCTACTTATGTGTGCATTCATCGATTGAGTCCTGTGTAGCTCTGACCAGGGATCGAACCCATCACGTCGACGCTACAACCAACGGAGCTATCCGGCTAGAGCTAAGAGATGTTTTTAAATAAGTTGTTTCATTTATGTACCCTAGCATAGGTTCTCCAAGCCTTATCTGAACACATTTCCGTTCAGTGTTTGCTGGATATCATGGCAGCTTCTCTCAGAGCTCAGCCCTGGAATTCAAAGGCACACCAAGACTGTTGTGATGGATATGTAAACAGAAAAGGTTAATGTATTCAGGTTCCTGTTTAATTGAAAATCCCCAAGAGACAAGTAATCTTTTGTAGAAGGAAGAAAGGGAAACAAAAGAAGCAGCTGGGTGAGGTGACTTACTCCTTCAATTCTATATACTCCTGCCCTCACTTTTATATGCTTAGCAATCTGCTTCTCAGTTATTTCTTTTTTCTCACCATCACCTAGTGTGTGTTGAACTTTAAATAGACAAGAACATCAGCTTGGGTGCAATCCCTGTTCAAACCTGGTAGAATTCTAGAGCAGAATTATAGCGCCTTTACTGGTGAAAATGAGGCTTTGTGTTTGAAATAGGAAATCAAAGAGCACTTCCTAGAATGCACTAGATGCTCAATAAAACTTGGAAGAATATAACTGAAATGCAGTGCATTTTGGGGGTATAATTCAACTTGGCAAATTTTCTTATTCCCTTTGTCATTCCCCTGCCAGGTGTGTGTGTGTGAGAGAGAGAGAGAGAGAGACAGAGAGACAGACAGACAGACAGAAGAGGAAGAAGGAGGAGGAGGAGGAGAAAGAGGTAGAAGGGAAGGAGAGAGAGGAAATACGTTTACAACACACTAAGGAGAGAAGATCTTTTAAAGATATTACTGTGTATGAATCACTAGTCATAAGCTTTGTCCACTACAGACAGGAATATAATATTTTATGGCTAATATCTGTCTGATCATCTGTTACAGTATGAGATAACATTGTATTAATATGGGTTTTATGATGACAATGGAAGGACTACTTGAGAATAACTGTATTAGCCCCGTAGAATGAGAACTATGTCTTTAAATTGGTTATAACTATATAACAACAATAAACCACTCACTTGAACAGTGTTCCTTTTTATGGACAATTGGTCAAACTATAACCAAATAGAGCTACAGAAAATGCCTCTGCTTTGGCTTATTTGAATTTTCATTCTTGTTCAAAATCACTAACCCCTCTGCATTATGGTTTTCTTGCTCCACTCCCTTGGAAGGAGGTGGTAACCGGCACTACATCATTTTAAGGAGAACATCTTCACCACTGCTTTGGTACACAGTCTTCGGAGCCTGAAGTCTTTGATCAAACACCAGCTTTGCCACAAAGAAGCTGTATAACTTTGGGCAAGTTGCTTTATGTATTTATGCCTCAGTTTCCTTAACTGCAAAAAGAGAATGATAGTAGGAACTAACTAGGATTGTTGTAAAGTCAAAAGGGGTTAAAAATTACAAAGCGGGGCTAGTGCCTGTCACAGATTGAATTCTCCCTGTGTTTTAGTTATTATTTTTGTTGCTCACAATTATGAAAAGCAAAACCAAAGAAACAAACCTGCTACTCACCTGATTTCAAACTCCAGAGGCTTTTAGCACAGCTTTCTCCAGAGTCAAGTTTATCAACACTTTTCCACTTTCAGAGTATCCTAGCTCAGGGATGATCATTTCCACCTGGGTATTCATGTGTTTGCTAATCTACTACATGCATACTTTTGTGTTTGTGTTTAAAATTTTTGGAATACTTTACAAATACTATTAACCCTATAATATCTGTCAAATTCAAAAATAGCAAGAGGGTTGATACATGAAGAGATATGATACACATTGGCTGAATTTGTTTTGTGTACTTATGAATCAATGAATTTTCCTCAGCTCTTTTTGAATCTAATTTTTTCCCAGTGTTAGGGTCATTTTATTTCTATTTTACATAAAACAAAGAATTAAAAATAAGCATCAAATCTAATTTCAATAACACAGCAATACAGGATCAAAATTAAGCTTGATTTCTGGATTGTGGAAGTGCAATTTCTGTACAAGGCAACTACCTTACAAGCATAGTGGGAAATTTGAGGGAATCATCTGCAATACCAAGTTTTTCAGCTGTGGACAGTGCAGTATAGCGTAGGGCAAAAGAAATTTCTGTGAAAATTCAGGTTCAGACAGTGCTTGCTTTAATATCCTTTCATAGATCTTTGCCGAAGCTCTTTCATCCCCTTTAATGATCATTCTATGATAAAACTAGATACATATTAAATAGATGTTAAAGGAAAATAATCTGATCAAGACTCCTCCTTGACAGAGTCAGTGTGATTTCTAAACTGGGGCAATTGTGTGAGTGGTTGGTTCTTCAATTACAGTTGGAAGGAAAACCTTAAGATTTGTTAAATTTTCCAGGCTCTAGAACAGTTTGCTGTCCAGGACAATTTTTGTGATGATAAAAATGTTTCATATCTGTGTTGTCCGAAATGGGAGTCAGCAGCCACAGGTGGTCATTGACACTTGAACTGTGGCTAGCGTGACTAGAGAATGGAATGTTTAATTTACATTTAAGTAGCTACATATGGCTTTTTTAAGTATAATTTATTGATTATGCTATTACAGTTTTCCTAATTTTGCCCCTTTATCCCCCGTCCACCCTGTACCCCCCAACCTCCTAGCATCCCCTCCTTAGTTCATGTCCATGGGTTGTACATATAAGTTCTTTGAGATCTCTGTTTCCTATACCATTTTTCATCTTTCCCTGTCTACTTTATGCCTACCAGTTATGTGTCTTCTTCCCTGTACCTTCCCCCTCTATTCCTCCCTTCCTCTCCCCACTGAAATCTCTCCACGTGATGTCCATTTCTCTGATTCCGTTGCTGTTCTAGTTGTTTGCTTACTTTTTGTTTTCATTGTTTGTCTTTTCTTTTTTTAGGTTACTTGTTGATAGTTGTGAGTTTGTTGTCATTTTACTGTTTAAAGTTTTTGATCTTCTTCAATTTCTTAGATAAGTCCCTTTAACATTTCATATAATAAGGGTTTGGTGATGATGAACTCCTTTAACTTCACTTTACCTGGGAAGCACTTAATCTGCCCTTCCATTCTAAATGAAAGCTTTGCTGGATAGTGTAATCATGGATGTAGGTCCTTGCCTTTCATAACTTCAAATACTTCTTTCCAGCCCTTTCTTGCCTGTAAGGTTTCTTTTGAGAAATCAGCTTATAGCCATTTGGGCACTCCTTTGTAGGTAACTGTCTCCTTTTCTCTTGTTGCTTTTTAGATTCTTTTGTTATCTTTAATCTTGGGTAACTTAATGATGATGTGCCTTGGTGTGTTCCTCTTTGGGTCCAACTTCTTTGGGACTCTCTGGGCTTCCTGGACTACCTGGAAGTCTATTTCCTTCACTAGATTGGGGAAATTTTCCTTCATTATTTGTTCAGATAAGTTTTTAATTTCTTGCTGTTATTCTTCTCCTTCTAGCACCCCTATACTTCAGATATTATTAGAACGTTTCAGGTTGTCCCAGAGATTCCTTAGCATCTCTTCACTTTTTTGAATTCTTGTTTCTTCATTCTGTTCTGGTTGCATGTTTATTTCTTTCTTTGTTCCAAATTGCTGCTTTGAGTCCTGGTTTCCTTCCTGTCATTGTTGGTTCCCTGAATATTTTGCTTTATTTAATTTTGGGTATCTTTCATTTGGTTTTTCATTTTTCGACCAAGCACAGTCAGTTCTGTGAGCATTTTGATTACCAGGGCTTTAAATTCTCATCAGATAGGTTGGCTATCTCCTCCTGACTTAGCTCTCTTTCTGAAGCTTTGCTCTGTTCTTTCATTTGGGCCCTGTTTCTTTGTCCGGGGCCCCTGACAAATTGTAAGGGGGCGGGGCCTGTAGGGAGGGGCCAGAAAGGGAACAATGCAGCCCCACTGCTCATCTGTAGCCCACTTTCCAATGGACTCTTGTGTGAGACTGGGAATTTCTCCCACCATAGCAACCACCGTAGTCCACAGTCCACTCTGAGTCTCAGTTTCCTGTTCAGCTACCCCTGCCTGTTCTGTCCTCTGCCTTGCCCTGGGTTCTTACCAGTCTGGTTGTTCTGGTTGACCGTTTCTTTACTTCCTTGGTTGTCGGAGTTCCGTGCAGTTTTATTTTCTGCCACTTCTGGTTGTTCATTGATTTAGATTGGTTGTTATCCTCCTTTTGTTTGTGCGAGGAAGGGAAAGGTTTCTACCTATGCCTCCATCTTGACTGTACTACATGAACCTAATTTATTTTAGATAAGGGTCTCTCTCTGGGGCATTTAAGTGAGGAAGTTACCAACAAGTCTTCAAAGACTTTTAAGGAAGCCCTTTAACCTCACACCACTGCTCTGATTATAATAATGTATCCCAATTAAGTCTTACTATATGGTTTTCAGAAACAAATTCAATATTCCAAATATGATATAATCAGTAGAGAATATAGTGAAAGTATTACTTCCGATCTATACATTTGACTCACATTTATTCTAATTTTTAAGAGTTAGACATACTTTGTCTTGCATCAACTTGCCATTAACACTTAACTCTGTGAATTTTACATAGGCATGCTTAACAATTCAAGTTATTCCGGTTCTATTTTTATTATTAATATTCAACTGTATTCCATTCATTTATAATCATTGAGTACAATTAGAATAAAATAGGTAGGATCATAAACTCAAGATAAATTTTAAAATTGTATTTGGAATTAAAATACAAAAATTAAAATGATGTAAAACATAACAAGAACAAAAAACTCCAAGAGGATAAGTTAATATTGCTATTGGGGAAACTGACCACACAGCTTATTCTGAGCTTCCTGATAGTCAAAATAAAAATAGATTCTAGAAATGTGGCTCTTACTACTTTTACTTTAATGTTATCTAAACTTAGAACTGTATATTCATTTCTGTTGAATGCTATTTTTTTTTTTTTTGGTTCAGTTCAGAATTTAAGGAAAACTAGATCTATGTCAGTATGGTTGCTATTCACAGTCAGTTGTGACAAAATATAAGAAATACATTGCATTTGGTATTATTATGAATTAGTTCTCAATAACCTTAAAGAGAGAGTGGAGGGAGAGAGAATGTGTGCTCTCAGGAGACACAGGACAGGGGAGTCTATTTTTGATATTGGGACAATAAACAAAGTTTAGAAGGCTAGGCGCTGGGAGGAGGAGGTGAGTGCCATATAGCATTTGCTTACACAGATAGCATTTGAATGGAGACAGCTAAAAAGGCAGTGGGTAGTGGCAGGTTATGTGAAACAAGCTGTAATTAATTCAAACACCCCATTGTTACATTCTGATTTTTCACTTGGCCTAAATTGCTGATGGAAAAACTAAAGGTTGGATGACTGTATTGGTTTGAGTAGTTCATCAACATTTTCCTTACTGAATCCATTTTGGGAACTCAGTTTCCTTATGTCATTACTGTTATAAAGAGTTACAACAAATACTATCCTGTATTCTATCTTTGAAGATTCTGAGATATATTCTTAAGACTGCTATGCAACTACTCACTTTTAATCACCAGAGATTATGAACTTGATGTAAATTTGATCTTGTAATTCATTCATTATTGCTGATGGTGACAGATGTCATTAGTTTAATGATCAGAGTTATCCATTGTCATAATTATGATGATCACTTAATGAGGCTGGCTACATTATTACTTAATATATAAAATTAGGAAAAGATACCATGGCTGGGTGCACAGCATCACCCACTATTTTTGAAGATAAGTCAATACATTAAATGCTTCTCAGTAAAACAACCCTGTGGCCTTCAGAACAGATCTTAAATAATGGCATGAGGTAGGGCTTTCCCAAGCTCAGATGTTGGCCATTAGAGCCAAATAAAAGCTGCCCTGGCATTCATTATGTATTGTCATGAAGGCAGCTTCACAATTGGGATGCCTTATGTGTGTGCTTACAGAGTATGAAGCCACATTTCCAAGCCCAGCTCAATTGCTATCCACTTACTCCCTACCACCTTTCTGAGACATGATCTTTCTTTACAATGGCATACTGAAATGTCCCCCCTTTATCCCTCTGAACAATTTCTTACAAATGATGGTGTTTTGAAATTTATAAGGGCCTTTGGAAACACTACTATAAAAAAGTTAAGAGGGAATTATTCTTAATTCCTTCTGTAGCTTTCTTGGGACATGTGTCAGGCATGTCCTGAATTATCATTCACCGGGTGCTTGCTGGGTGTTTCCTACAAGAGTAATGGGTCTTGAGTACCAGTATCCATGTCATATGTATATTCTCTCCCTACTAAGCATAGCACTAATTTACCCCATTATCTTTTCATTTTTCAATCTTCAAAATTAACGACAGGATGATTCTATTGCACGTGTAATGATAAGAAATTAAAATAAGCCAAACTATTTTGCTTGTATATCAAAATACCCGAAGAATGATTACAAAGATTTTATTGGGAAAATTTCTAACTCTGTGCATAGATTCAGTGCCAAAACTTACTAAAATTAAATTAAATTTATCAGAATTTTCATTAGAAATCAATGTTTTTTTTTTACAAAAATTCCATTGTGCCATTCATTGATTTCTTTACCACCTGTTCATTCATTCAGTCACCATTAAAAAAGACTTTCTAAATTCCTTCTATGTATCAGGTGTAGAGAAAGTACAGAGTTAAATAAAATAAGTCCATGTTTTAGAAAGGTTTAGTTCCTCTGAGTTGATTACTGTCTGGCAGGAAAAGCAGCCATATGGACTGAGAACTATAAAAATATTTTGATATGTACTATTTTAGAGATTAGTTAGTAACTGTGAACACACAAACCAGGGAAAGATTAACTGAATAAAAACTTGAAGAACAATTTCAAAGAAGTGGTTTAATTTATTTTCAATGTTGCTGAATCTGTGAGATTTTTCTAGAGAGAGGGAGTTACGAAGAGTTCAACATATTCAGGAAAATAAATGGAAGGTGGGGAATGTTTAGATACATGGTTTATCTAGAAGAGAAAAAAGGTTCCAAGTAAAGCTTAGAATGGAAGCTGGAACCAGATGAGCAAGTTTCTTACAAACTCTATTGAGACGTTTTGGAGGTGATCTTAAAGTTCTTCATCTTCAAAGTAAAGTACTTAATCAATTTTTTTTTTGTCATACACAAGTTGCCTGGTTATCTTGCAACAAAGTACTATAGAGCCATTGAGTTTAAAAGCATTATATATGTTTTAAAAAATATATTAAATTTGCTATATTTTATATAATACATATTTTCATTAGTATTCTATCTAGCTGCATTTTTTAAAAAGAAACCAAAGTACACCCCTTTTGAACATAAAGAAGATATATTAATATTAAAACTAAACTTTCAACTTGGAAAATATAATTGGAAATACTTACACTTCCATTTTTAGGTGACTTTTGTCTCTGAAAACAATATCTATCTATATTTATATTTATATCTAGATACACAAGGGGGGCAAAGAAATGGAATTTATTTATAAAAAGTTGTGTATTTATTCTTACATGTTTAAACTTCAGTCATCTTCAAAGTACTCTACATTATTGAGATGTTTTTCCCACTGCTCAAAATGGTTTTTGAACTTTCAATTTTGATGCCTTTTGGTGCTTCTGCCAATTTTTGTTTCACTTCTTCCACATCGGCAAAACATTTTCCTTTGAAGACTTTTTTTATTGGGGAAACAAAAAGTCCCTCATGGTAGGGGGGGAGTTCAAGTGTATAGGGAGTGCGGGGCACAGGAGTCATGACATTTTTGGTCAAAACTGCTGAACACTCAGCACAGTGTGGGTAGCTGTGCTCATAAATCACCCATCATGAAATGGGCAAATGCGGTGAAAGTCTCAAAAAAAAAATTCACTGAAGCTGAACGCAGCCTCTCACAACACCACCAGCTGGTACACTGACTCAGATGGGTTCCTAGAACACTCACCTACTGGGATAATCCTGAACTACAAGGGGCCCAACCTCTGGAAGATAATTCCAGGTTTTTTGGGGTCCCCCTTTGTATAGATATTTCTATATGTATCAACTATACGTGTTCTCAAAGTTGCCCTCTCGAAGGACTTGGAAATACATTTTTCAACCTGTGTAAAAATAAAAGATGGAGCAATTGTTTTTCCAAGAACAACTGAGTATAATAAGGGAAGTTTGCCTATTGCATTTCAACAGCAGTAACAAACCTTTGCATAATTGGTGAATAAGATTGCAAATGTGGTTCATGACATGAACCAATTTTTCCATTTGATTCTTCATTTTCCTTATACGGTAAACTTTTAGATATACAGTCATTAAAATCAAATACCACAATATATTGTGCTCAGAACCATATCCTTAATTTGAAGTAATTTAACAGGATAAATGAAAATATTCAGAAATAATAAAGTACTTTCAATCAGTTCTCTATAATATGTACATATATAATTATATAAATTGTGTTCTCTAATTAATAAGTTTTCAGTTTTAAGAAGAAAATATTTAACATATCCATTTTATCTTTTAATTGTTATTAAATGTGAATTTTGTAAATGTTTTGAAGTATAATTAGTATTTTTTTTCTTTCTTTTATTTTTCATTTTTTTATTGTTGCTCAATTATAGCTGTCCCCATTTCCCCCATTGCTCTCTCCTTGGCTGCCCACCCCTCTACTCCCACATTCAGCCCTCCCAGCTGTTGTCCTTGACCATGGGTCCTTTGTACATGTTCCTTGACTTGAGCCTTCCCTTTCTTTCCCCCATTATCCACCTCCCCCCTCAAAGTGAGTACATTTAAGAACAGATAAGTTAATTTCAGTACACGAATTATTTAAAATTTATAAATCAATATTTACAAATATATACACTTTTGAAATCATTACATATGAATTTTGGGTGTGCAAGGTAATACAATTTGATAAATGGGCCTACATAAACAAAGACATTTAGATTCCGCCACGGTGGAGAACGGGGAGCAACTGCGTTCTGTATGAAGAGCCGTGCACTGACTTGGTTAAATCGTGATCTCTGATCCACAGCATGTTTTATTCACTTGTCTATGAGTGATCCCCTTAACGTTTTCTATATATAGTGAGACATTATAATATGTGATAATGACCCGTGGACCCACCATCCCAAACAAAAGCTGGGACCTTGACAATAACTCCCTTCTCCCCACATACCCCAGCCTCCCCATACCCACAGGGTCACTACCTACATCCTAAGTTCATAGTTACATTGCCTTCTTTTTAATGGGATTTTACCTTTAAATTATATTTTAAGTTAGCATTTAAAAGTTTACTTGTTTATAAATTTAGTAAGAGAGTACTATATTAATGGGTTATTTGGGGATTTACTTTTTTCTCTTAATATTGTACTGAAGTCCATATAATCACATGCTGTTGTAGTTCCTTTGTTTTGACTGCTAGAAAATATTATATTGTCTAACTTAACAGGCTTTCATCCATTCTGCCACTAATAAGCATTTGTGAAACTACAGGTTTTTTCTGTGTTCAATAGTTTTAAAAACATTTGTGTACACTTCTTGATAAACTAAGTAAGCATTTCTCTAGAGTATATAATATGGAGCACAGTGTATATGAAGAATCCATTTTGGAGGTGCTTATCAAAATGTTTTCCCAGGTGGTTGTACCCATTGATCTGTTTGTAGTTCTCCTACAAAAAGTTTCACACAAGATTTCTGTGCTATTTTTATTAATTATAAAATATGTATCAATAACTGTATATTGAAATTCAAAAACTTTTTTTAAGATTTTATTTATTTATTTTTAGAGAGAAGGAAAGGGAGATAGGGAGAGAAACAGCAATGTATGGTTGCTTCTCACATGGCCCTCACTGCGGACCTGGCCTGCAACCCTGGCATGTGCTCTGACTGGGAATCAAACCGGTGACCCTTTGGTTCCCAGCCCGTGCTCAATCCACTGAGCTACACCAGCCAGGGCTCAAAAGCATTTTAAAAAAATATCCTTTTGTCACCACATCCAACATGACTACTGATTCTAAAAAACAAAATTCAGCAGACACCATTGTGCTGAAGTAAAACAAAACAAATTATGCCAAATGATCTTATCTCTGCCCCACCTCCATTCCCCTACCCCAAGACACACACAACTATAGTCTTGTATTAAGATACATGCCCTAATATTTAACTTTTTTACAGTGACCCACTTCTCTGTGGATATCACATAGCAACATGTAGAATTTTTAACTATCCTCTTTCCTAGAACACTCTTTGCAATAATCCTGGAGAAGACCTGTGACTTTTTTTTTTTTTTTAATCATTGTTTGGTTCTCTTTTATTCTGGTTCCAGGCTTTGGAGATATCCTTGAGTTCATATTCAATTCATCTGCAAACCTGTTGGATTCTTTTTTTCCAAAGTATATCTCAAATCATCTCATTCCACAGTTCTCCATTGCTACCACGCTTGTCTAAATCAATAATCTCCCACCTGGATTAGTGCAATAGTGATACTCCTTCGTCTACCCTGTGTTTAACAGACTCTTCTCAACCGGCCAATTAATCTCCATAACATAAGTCTAATTATGTAATTTCTCTTTTTAAAATACCTCAATGAGGTTTCATCTCATTTGGCATATGACCCTAAACTTTTACCATGACTTATAAAGACTCTACCTAGTACAATGATTGAATTTCCTGTCACTCTCCACTGACTTCCTTTTCTGTCACAACGGTTTACTTGTTTTTCATCAAATGAGTTAACAATGATTCTTACTAACATACCTCCCTCAGTTTAGGAATGTTTCTGCTCAAATATTATCATTTCCTGAAGCCTTACATTACCATGCTTTCAGAAATAATGATTATCTTCATTCTCTACCATATCACCTCATTTTTATTTTCATCAAAAAGTATACCACTCCCAGAAAAATATAATAACTTTTTTATCTGTAAATTTTTATTCTCCCTTACTAGAGTGTAAAATTCTAGAGTGGAAATAATGTGTTCTGTCCTATTCACCACTATACCCCTAGCATACATTACAGTGTCAAACACAAAACACAATATTCCAAAAATGTGTCTTGAGCAAATAAACTAGTGTCTGATTCATCTAGAGACTTCCACAACTTCCAAAGAAACTTTCTTTATACCTTATGTTCTTTTTCTTAAAATGTTTAACAAATGATTCAACAACACCAAATTTTTGCTAAGATGCTCAATTTTTAAAATCTGTGTTCTCATGTTGGGCTTCTATGTATAAGTTTCATGCATAAATTCATATTTAGAAAGTATTCTGCTAAAAATACTTAAATGCCATATATATACATATACATGAAAGATATGTATTATTTTTGATAACATAACTAAGATTGCACTATAATCTTAGTTTATGGATGATAATATTAGACCTCAGAAAGTATAAGTAATTTATCCAAAGCCACGCAGATCTTATGTGTTATGGCTCAGATGGGAGTCATTTCTGTCTCATTATAAAGCATAGAACTTCCCCAATTATGCTTATGTATTTAGGTCCTTATTATACTGAAGTATCTGCATTGGATATAAGATGTGATGATACAGGACTAAAGAGAAATTAAGTATGTTAATAAACAAAGAAAATATAAGCATTATTTTCAGAGAATTCCTTGGGCAGCTATGTTTAAATTATCTAATGGAGTAGAGATACACATTGGTAAATACTCTGCAATAGGCTGCGTTATGCCTCAGCAATCATAATGTAGTATAGCCTGGGAATGAGCACAGAATGGCCAGTGGGCACATGGCACTCTCTCCTGAAACTTTAGCATTATAGATACCTCAAGCTACATCCCACACCGAGAGCATTTCTCTGTAACCAGCCAAGAGAGTATGATATCCATGATCTTTCTGCCAGTAGTGAACCAAGTGTTGCTGGCTGCTGTGAACTCAAGCCTATTATATGACAGGAAAGATGGGGAAGGAAGGAGTAATACACGGTGATATGAGGAGCTCCATCTTATAAAAATGAGTGTCACCATATTTTACCTTAAACAATAAATGTGTGAAAAATTTTAGTAAGATCAAAAACTAAAATAAATATTTGTAATGCAAAACTTTACATTTCTTAATGTAAAAGTTAAATTGTAGATAACAGATAAAAGCCAATGATACCACTGTGTATTATCACAAACTACTTAACTATAGGAAAATAAAATCAGGGAAAATAAATTTGAGGAAGTGCAATTAAGACTCACTCTGAACAAATGGAATTTTATTTCCTTGTTCTAATTAGAAACAAATAAAAAGGAAACAGCTGTTGAGATTAGTTGGTCTCAATTAAAAAGATATTTCGGGTTCATTTCACTCATGTACACCTGACATATTTACCTCCCAAGGGAACCTGTCTAAATGTGGGAGTGGCCTCATTCTGGAGAGATACAGCAAAATGTACTAATAATTAGGGCATGAACTGCAAATTAGTAAACTTTGAAGATCAGCCAAGACTTGAATATCAGATAAAATGTAATCAAAATACACCACTATGAAATTTTATTGTGAAATATAAATGCTTTAACTCCCACTAACAGTCTTAAGAAATAAAAAGCTTCCAATGAAGTTGTTCTGACAATTCTTTTGAGATTCTTAAAGCATTATTTCTGTTTCTCAAGTATGTATTTTTGTTTGAATTTTCCTTCTGTGCAATATGATGTGATAGCTTTACACAACCTACAAAATCACAGTAATGAGTGTCCCAGTATAATCCTGAATGAACAGATTGGGAGTAATGGCCTGGCCCACTCTTGGTTATGCTAGACTGGGAATATTGGGAACTCAAGTCGATATTCCTGTTGGTAGAAATATTCAGCAATAGGCAGTTGGTAGAAATAATGGACATGGAAGAAACATTCAGCAACAGGCAAATGGAGGGAATAAAGTAAAACAGATGAAATACAGTATCTGCAGGCATGGTGCTAACATGTTCTTGGCAACAATTGTTGTTGTAATAGGCATACCAGTAAGATGGCACAAGTGGCCTTTGGCCATGTCATTGGCCATGTAATTGGTCACTATCAGATAGGTATGGTGTTGGGACTCAGCCTTGACAGGAAAGGGACAGGAGCAAATAGGGTCAATTATAATATATATAGTAAGTGTCACGGAGAACCTTGCTCACAAATTCTTGGAGCTTAATCATAGGGCACCCTGACCAATTAACATGCTATTTATATCATAATTTACATGGCGAACAGTTATCTGGGAACCTGTGGTCTTTGAATCTACATATGGCAGTGGTTCACAAATTGTAACACATTTAAATCACTTAGGGACTTAAAATTCTAAAATACCTATCTATCTATATCTATCTATCTATCTATCATCTATCTACTGATAAATAGCTTCCACCACAAAATATTCTGATGTAATTGGTATAGGATGAAACAATGGCACTGAGTGTTTTAAAAGACACTCAAAAGATTCTAATGTGCAGTAAAGTTTAGGAACCAATGGATAAAGTCAGGATTCACCACAGATGCTCAATGTAGGGCTGGTTATGGGAGAAATGGTTCTACTTATAAAGGTAAAAGACTTTGGTCTAGAAAATTAGAAAGTCCTAATACTCTGGATGGCATTAGTAATGCATATATAGACAAAATATCAATAGAAAGAAAGAAAGTCCAAACACAGATCCAGAAACACATGGAAATATAGCATCCTGTTAAGGAAGGAGGCATCACTGATCAGTGCTATCATGAAAGGTTATTCATTAAATTGTGTTGGGGATATCAGTTAGCCATCAGGAAGGGTCACAAGCTCAGGGGCAATAAGAGCCTCTA
Source organism: Micronycteris hirsuta (assembly GCA_004026765.1). Taxonomy (NCBI): domain Eukaryota; kingdom Metazoa; phylum Chordata; class Mammalia; order Chiroptera; family Phyllostomidae; genus Micronycteris; species Micronycteris hirsuta. The sequence continues at coordinate 81,530 of PVJI01004967.1, forward strand.
TTTCCAGGAAGCTCAGTATGTGGCCAGCTACTACGGCTCTAATGACATATTTTTCATAGCAAAATATTTACAAGTTGCTCTTTGAAGTCAGTAATTTTAACAATATTAGTGAGATCACAGCATTAAGGTTGCAGAGCAGTAAAGTTCCAAAGACTTAATTTAAATTTATTTTTCAATTTAATCTTTATTGTATTTTTCCATTACCATTTAGTCTCCTTATATCCCCTTACTCCCAGTGATCTGCACACTGTTTAAATTTAAATTTATTTTATTATTGCTCATTGGGTTGGATCGCCCACGCATACTTTGGGGTATTTTAGGGCATTGCATTTGATGGACATGAGAAATTCCAGCAAGGAAATAGTTCTGATGGTTATGGCAAGACATATATATATTTCTCCTCTATTTTATTTTTGGTAAATTCCCTAAGATATATTCAAATTTAGTGAGATACCCAGGTGTAACTTTAATTTGAGCTTTAATATTGATTATGTCCATAAAGGTTTGCCAATTAATGCATTTTAGTAGATGCTGAAGTTAATTCAGAATCTATTATGTATAGGCATAAAAGCCAATCAATACCCTTTTATCTTTTTGTTGTAAAAATTCTTTCAGTAAATTTTGGATTTCCAATTGAGTCAAATGATGGACATTTGTTTCAGCTTTTTCTGCTTGCCCTGTATCTAAGTTTCCTTCCTTTCTTGTATCCTTTCCTTTCCTTCCTTCCTTCCTTCCTTCCTTCCTTCCTTCCTTCCTTCCTTCCTTCCTTCCTTTTTATATTTATTTTTTGTGGTTATTGAATATACTTTGGGAGATCCTGTATACCCTGATCATATTTGTAAGTTTATTCCTTCAGAGAGTCTCAAATCAGTATCATCAGAATTAGAAGCCTCCCCCATCTCAATGGTTGGATTACTCCTCGGCTGTGCCAGAGGCATAGCATGGGTTTGTTCTCTAGGATCCTGGGGTAAGGACCCATTCTGGTGCCACAGGCATAGGCAGCAGCAGCAGCAAAGGTATTTTGTAGGGTCCAAGGGAATCATCTGCTTTTAAGGATGTAGACTTCAGCATGCCACATAGTAACAGCTTTTCTCCACTCAAATGCCACATATGGTTTAGGATATAATGTTTTTCCTGAGCTCTCTATCAAACAAGGACCACTGCCAGGTGAGACACATAGGCGAAGGGTCTTGGGTAATAAATAGTCATTCTCTTGGGTCTAGCATCATCATGGCTTATGCTAGAATCAAAACACAAAATTGGTCCAGCTGAGAAAAAGAAGCCCGGGCCCTTTTAAGGAAGGCCCTGAGACAAGAGAGGCTTCATAGAACTCAGCAAATGCAGCACAGTACAGTACAGTTCAAAGCACAAACCTACTAGCAGGCAGTAACATAACTCAAAGAGCATGCCTGCTAGTAAGCAGCAGGTCAAAATGATCCCTTGCAGGCAGCAGAGCCAGTTAGAAAACCAATAGAAGAAAGAGCCTGCCGGTGGTGGTCATTGTCTAGGCATCCTGCTCACAGCACTATTATTTAGACTATTACAAGGCAAGAAGATGGACCCCAACCCAATAGTTCATTTGTATGCCAAGACCGATTGATAATATACACCAGGAATTATAAAAATGTTTCTTATCCAGTACTTAAACAAGGAACTCTCAAAGAGAGTGGGGTGGCACAAGCAGGTTCTGGCTGATATGAGCTAAGCAGAGAGAACAGAATGGGCTTTTATAGGGGCTAACACATGTGCATAAGCTGGGATTTTATCAGTTCTGAATTTCCCTAAAACAGCAAAGGAAGGGACTTGTGCAAACTTTCTAAAAAGTCTATGCAGATGTGGAACTAAAAGGCAAGGAGAAGGGGAGGATTAACAGCAGCAGTGCCTCACATGTTAGCTGCAGCTTTAACTCCTAAGCCACCTCAAGGTCACCCAGCCCCTGAACTACAATGAACATCAATGGGGCAATGCTATTCCTGTGGACAAGAAGGACAGGTAAAGAAGGAGTGCCCATAAACTAGCTCTACAGCAACTACCGGTAGGACCATACCCTCTCTGCAACAGGAGAGCTCATTGGAAAAGTGAGGGTCATAGGCTTTGAAGTAAACCAATCATGGTCAAAATACCCTAGAACTGATGGTGCCTGAGGCCCCCTTCTGCTCCCACCAACCATCTGACCATCATACCAGAGGAGCTTCAGGTGATCTTAGATGTGGAAGATCTGGACTACCAAGAAACTTACAGAGTGACAATGGACCCCCATTTAAAGTCAAAGTCACATGACAACAGGCTCAAGCTCTAGGAATCAAATACCACTTAAATTCACCATAAAGACCTCAATCCTCAGCAGAAATTGGAAACTGATTTTAAAATTCATATGAAAATGCAAGGCACCCACAACAGCTTAAACAATCCTGAAAAATCAGAACAAAATTGGAGCACTCTCACCTTGCAGTTTCACAACTTGCTGTAAAGCTACAGTGTAAAGACTCTGTGGAGCAGAAGTAAGGAGAGGCATATAGATCAGTAGAATAGAATAGAAGTCGGGGGGGAACCTTATATTTATGGTCAATTGTGTTTTGACTAGAGTGCTAAGGCAATTCAATGGAGAAAGAATAGTCTCTTCAACAAATGGTGCTTGGCAACAAGATTTTGGCAAACATGCAAAAGAAAAAAGTTGAACCCCAACCTCACACCATATGAAAAATTAACTCAAAATGGATCAAAGAGCTAAATGTAAAAGCAAAAATATATATAAAACTCTTAGAAGAATATGTAGGGGTAATCTCCACAACCTTGAGGTAGGAAAAGCCTTCTTTGTTATAACACCAAAAGCACATGCTACAAAATTTGAAAAATAGACTTCATCAAAAACAAAATCTTTGACTTTCAGTCAAAATGGAGGCATAGGTAAACACAGTTCACTTTCTTGCACAACCAAATCAAAATTGTAACTAAACTAAAAACAACCATCACTCAGAACTATCTGAAATCAAGTCGAATGAAAATCCGACAACTACATAACTAAAGAAACCACATACCACCAGGCCAGTAGGTAGATGCAGAGATGTGAAATGGGTTGGTTCCATACCCACATTTGGTGGATAAAATCTGGAAGGGATATCTTAGGAGTGAGGAGTCCCAGCCCACACATGGCACTGCAGTCCAGGGTTCCAGTACAGGAAGATAAGTTCCCATAACTTCTGGCTGCAAAAACCAGTGGGTACTGAATCAGTAGAAGCAACTTCTAGAGTCCCAAGCAGTTCTTCTTAAAGGTTCCACACATGGACTTACTCACACTCATTCCCTCTGAGCTCCAGCACTAAGGCAGTGGTTTGAGGGCACCAGCGTCGTATGAGAGGAACTGTCATGTCTGGCATCAGCGTGACAGCTGGAGGACAGCTTCCTCTGAGACAGAAAAGAGGACAAGGGCCATCATTCCTTTTCTGAGCCCTCCTCACATAGAACCACAGAGACAGCAGAGGGGTGCCACATCTGAGGCTCCATTAACTTGGCTCACATGGTTTTCCTTGCCTTGGGGAATCCCTGAGTCCAACTTATGGCCCACCCAAGTTATTAAATGTGTTTTTTTCCATATGAATGGCTGGTCTTCGATCAGGCCATATCTTTCTAAATCCTTTCAAACAAGCAACAACCAGCCTTAGTGACTTCCTGCCCCCATATACATCTGGCTAAGCAGCCACAGGGCTGTCATTAGCAGCAGCCAGCTTTGGATCACAGTTTGGCTTTGCCAAACTCTAAGCCCACACAAGCAGCAGTCATCTGCAGTTGCTTTGTAGCACATGCTAGGTGGACCCAGGTGAAACACAGGTGGTGGCTGACTCTGGCCCACATCACCTGGAAAACCCCAGGGACAGCACACCCAGTAGACAGCTACAGACCACATAGAAACATCACCCCTCTGCCTCTGCACAGCTAGCTGACCCTCCCTGGAGAGAGGAGGTTGGTGGTCAGTGGTCATAGTCAGTCCTTGAAGCTGACTGGCCTAGCTAAATCTCTCCCATTGACCTGCCAACAGCAATCAAGGCTCAACTACAAGATGGTGTACTCAGCCCACACAGAGGGTATACCTCAAGTACCCAACTTGGGTGATAGGGGAGACTGTGCCTCTGGACCCTACCAGACACCTACTACATTAGGCCATGCTACCAAGACAGGGAGTCATAGCAGCTCTACCTAATACATAGAAACAAACACAGGGAGGCTGACAAATGAGAAGACAAAGAAACACGGCCCAAGTAAAAGAACAGGTCAAAACTTCATAAAAAGAACTAAACAAAATGGAGATGAGCAATTTATCAGATGCAAAATTCAAAACACTGGTTATAAGGATGTTGAAGGAACTTAGTGAGGATCTGAAGAGCATAAAAAAGACACAGGCAGAAATGATGGATGTACTAATGAAGATAAAGAACAATTTATAGGGAATTGACAGTAGAATGGATGAAGCCAAGAATCAAAGCAATTATTTGGAACATAAGGAAACAAAAAATAACCAATCAGAACAAAAAGAAGAAAAAAGAATCCAAAAAACTAAAGATAGTGTAAGGAGCCTCTGGGACAGCTTCAAGAGGTCCAACATTTGCATCATATGGATGTCAGAAGGAGAAGAGAAAAGGCAAGAAATTGGAAATATATTTGCAAAAGAAGACTTGCCTAATTTGATGAAGGGAATAGACTTGGAAATCCAGGAAACACAGAAAGTTCCAAACAAGATAGATGGGAAGAGGCATCAAGACACATCATGATTAAAATGCAAAGGTTAAAGATAAAGAGAGAATCTTAAGAGCGGCAAGAGAAAAATGTTAGTTACCTACAGGGGAGTTCCCATAAACCTGTCAGCTGATTTCTCAAAAGAAACTTTGCAGGCTTGAAAAGATGGGCAAGAAATATTCAAAGTCAAGAAAAGCAGGGACCTATAGCCAAGATTGCTCTACCCGGCAAAGCTATTATTTAGAATTGAAGGGCAGTTAAAGAGTTTCCCAGACAAGAAAAAACTAAACGAGTTCATCATCACCAAACCATTATTATATGTTAAAGGGACTTATTTAAGAAAAAGAAGAAAATCAAAACTATGAACAGTAAAATGGCAATAAATACATATCTATCAACAACTGAATCTAAAAAACAAAGTGAACAAGAAGAACAGAGACAGAATTATAGATATGGAGGGCTTTTTGATGGTTGCCATATGGGACGGGGTTTGGGAGAATGGGTGAAGAGGTTAGGGGATTAAGATACAAATTGGTAGTCACAGAATAGCTGTGGGGATGTAAAGTACTGTACAGAAAATAGAGTAGCCCAGGAACTTATACACATGACCCATGGGCATGAACAAAGGGGAGGAGATTCCCTGAGGGAGTGGGGGCTGCGGGGTAGGGGAACAAAGGGGAAAATTTGGGACAACTGTAACAGCATAATCAATAAAATATAGTTTTATTAAAAAGCCGTAGTAACATTAAAATGATGGAGTCAGACCCTTTATTATACACTTAATCCATTTTGAATTTTTACCCTGTAAAAATATTATACATCCCAAAACTAAATAAAACCCTCACCCTAATCCTTCCCCCAAATGAAAAGTAATAAGGAATACTATAAATGCTTGAAACCATCATTTTTATTTGCAATTCCCTTTATATCTAAATTATTTCCCTGTGAACTCTTTTCCCAGGAATGTCTTGTTAAAATTAGAATTCAGAGGAACACAAGAAGAGAATTTTCTTAGCAGAATGAAAGCTTAGATTGTTCTTCTACTACTTTTCTAAAGCAGGTGTTGAAAGTAAATCCAGAGATTTCATCCAAACGCCCCAAGTGGGATTTCAAATTAATCTCCTCATAAATAATAGATTTTTAGTAAGTTTGTTTTGGAGTATCAGGAATTAATTTTTGATATCTGCACACCCATAAGGGCATGACCTTTTCATAACCTGTCTCTGCTTCCCTAACCTGTGCTTCTCTCCTTAATTGTCTTTTCTCCTGGAAAGAAGTACAGCTGTGAATTTCAGTTCATTTAAATAGAGCTCTGGTTCCTTATCTCAGGCTTGATAGCAGAAGAAGAACTTGACTTCTGTTGTCATTATGCTGCTGAAAATTGGGACCTGCTCCAAAGATACCACCAACCCTGACTCATACCAGTCCTCGGGATCACTGGGTTGTGAAAATTTCTGTTGCCTTGAGCCTGTGTTGACTTAGACAGAGAATCGCCCTTTGCCATCCACTTCTGAGGCCAGGTCTATTTCCCAAATGAAGTTCTGCTTTCTCAGTGGCTTGATCTGGATTGTTGACATTCCTCAATGCCAGAGACCTTCTGAGTTATAACTTTTACTAAAATTAACTTTTCTAATTTTTCACTCTTTGGCAAGACAGGCAATTCAAATTTAAAGAAGAAAAAGGGACAAACACACATTGGAAAATATAATCCTCTTGCTCCTCTCTGTCTTATCTTTTCTATCTCTCAAACTATAATTATATAACACTCAACTTAATTTATTCTACATTTTTATAAAAAGCTCCTGCCCTGGCTGGTGTAGCTCAGTGGATTGAGCACAGGCTGCAGACCAAAGGGTCACCAGTTCAATTCCCAGTCAGCACACATGCCTGTATTGCGGGCCAGGTCCCCAGTGGGGGCCATGTGACAAGCAACTACCCAATGATATTTCTTTTCTTCTCTTTCTCCCTCCTTTCCCCTCTCTCTAAAAATAAAATAAATAAAATATTTTTTAAAAATTAAAAAATAATTTAAAAAAGCTCCCTTTTTTCCAATTAGTTCAATCTAGTGTGATTTTCAATAATTAGTATACATAGAAGCTTAAACTGCATAGATTTCCTTTTAACTTCTTTTTCTAGTAACTTACAACAATGCCTAATACACAAGTTAATATTTGCTTTACAGATGTAGCAAACGTCATGTAGTACAGTTGTTTAGAGTACTGACTCAGAATTTCTGGGTCATGTGTATGCATAAATATTTTTAATTTTGGCAAATACTACCAAATTGCCGTTCTAGAGGTTGTCCTGATTTATATTGCTATTAACAGTGAATGTAGATGTCCATTTCCTCTCTCGTTCGGATCCATGGCATGTAAATCTTGAAAATACAACATTTATTTTTTTTATTTACATTCCAGATTTTTACGTATGGTAAACATCTCCGCATTTTAATAGATTCATAATTAATTGCAAATTTCTTTAGAAAATTGCTTGTTTTATCAGTAACTTGGAGAGCCTCTTTATTGATATGAAATTTAATTCTTTTTCTCATTTCTAAACTGCACAGAATTTAAAATAGTCTCTCCATTAATATTCTTATTATTTTTATGTCGAGATACTTAAAGAGTGACCAGTGTACCCTCACAAAATTTTTTTCTCAATAGGAATATTTTGCAAAGCTATAGCATAATAATATGACCCAGATATTATATTGACATCAATACAGTGAAGGTACACAAAATTCTCTTCACCAGAAGCATAGGTCATGTTGCCCTTTTTTAGGTACACCTCATCCATTCCCTCCCAGATATCTCTGTAACCTTTGGCAGCTACAGATCTGTCTTCCATTTAAATATTTTTGTCATTTTAAGAATGTTAGGTAATAGGAATCATATAGTATGTAACTTTTGCTTATTGCTTTTTTCCTCACCCAGTGTAATTACTCTAAGAATTATTTAAGTTGTTACATGTATTAATATAGTCCATTCATCTTTATTTCTGAGTAGTATTTTATAATGTGATACTCCAAGATTTCTTTAACCATTTGCACACTGATCAATATCTGAGCTGTTTATAGTTTTGGGCTATTATGAATAAAGCTGCTTTAAAATTTGTGTATAGGTTTTTGTGTAAATATAAATTTTCTTTTCTATGTGATAGAATTCTCCAGTGAAATATTCCGGGTCAGAGGTTTCATTTTGGTAAAGTTTTATAATTAAGAACTCTATTTTATAGTTGTAGAACTATTCAGATGGTCTATTTCAGGATGACTCACTTCATTTTTTCAGTCTGGCTCATAGTTGCCACTTTACAAGTATTAAATATTTTAATTAAATTCTCCTAGCTGACTATCTGGTATCTCCGGGAGGGAAGTGCCCTGTTCTCTTTATCTGGGAAGAAACACTTTTCACACATAATGGGTTCAAGGAATGTCAGTAATTTGCAGTTTGTTCAGCTTTTTTCTTGTTTAAAGGTAGTTGCCACTTTTTCAACTTTCTACATCACTGAACCAAGGTCTTAAAATAACGTCATATAATATCGGCGTGTTATTTTTTGAGTATATACTCGTCGCATGGCTTCTCTTTGAAAGCCCTGACAATTCTAATAGTAATACCAATACTGCTAATATAATACCATACCTCTGTAGAAACTCTATAATTTAAAAGTTCTTCCACACACTGCCTTACTAACTCTCACTGCCACAATTAAAAGAGAGGTGAAGTGATTCACCCACGTTAAACAAGTGAGTGAAGCACAGAAGGAAAGAAAATTATGACTTGTAAATCCGAGCATGTTGCTGTTTCTCTGAGTGGTCTATTTCTTGTTCACCATTTCCCTTCCTTTCTCACGGTTAGCGCTGCTGCTGCTGTCCCCAGGGCCACTCTTTGAGTAGCCCTGCTCTATGCAAGTATTTCTTCAACCTGTGTATATGGACCACTCACACCCAAATCGCCTGTAGTGCCTCGTGCCAGCCCTACAGAAGAGGACTATGTGGGAGAGGGAACAAGGAATATAATGATAATATGCAAGATGATTTCTTTTCTACCCTAAAATATGAGAATTATTAACCAGTTGTTCTCAAACCATGTACATAGTATTTAAATGGAGAACTTAAAAATATTTTGATGCCTTTCTTTTATCTACAGATATTCTAATTGACTTGTATGGGGTAATTCAGGACATGTTCCCTCCACGACCTCAGAGCACAGATGGCTGACTAGCCAGCAGCCACAAGGAATGAGGAAAACAGTCTGAATCTGGATGCCCCGGCCCTCTCCAGGTCCCTGTGTTTACCATCACAATGTAGAGCTTTCACACTCCACCACGTTCCCTTCACTGCTGCTAGCCCCTCCCTAACCCGACCAGTAGAGCCAAGGCCAGAGGCTGGGTACTGCCTCTTCTGCCTGATCCCTGCCATCGGTGCACTCCCCTGTAACGTGAGTAATAAACAGCATGTCCACAGCGCGTCTTATTCTGCTGGTCCTCCAGGTGGTTTTTCCAGAATATCACAAGGACAAGTGCAGCTCCCCGGCTTGGAGCTCCTGTGTTACAACTCGGCAAAAGGTGCAATGAGGGTATGAGGATTGATGAAAGTGCCCCAAGTGATATTAATGTACAGCAAAATTTGGGAAGCACTGTTCTATAAAATATTTAAATAAGATACCTAAGAGATAAAATGAGAATATTCTTAAAGCAACTTGTTAATTATAATAGCTTAGCAAGTTGAAAAATTTCTCAGGATTCAGATTGGGAATGAATTAAATCTATTTATTTTTTAAATTGCCTTGTTTTTTAAGTAATAGTTTAAAAAAATGTTCTCTTCATGAGGTCCAAAGGTCTCTTTCTTAAAAGAAATACGTATTTAATAAGGTTATTTAATAAAATCAGCCTTTTGCACAGAATGTTATTGCACTTTGTTTTAAGAGGAATTTTAGTTGATCTTGTCACATCCTGACACAGATCTAAAAGTCACCAGAGACAAGTATAATATTGTCATCATAGTCCCAGGATTGTACATTAATTCTCTTAACTTATTCATTGGGGCATCCAAATCTTCTGCTGATTTAGAGCATACAGAAAGGTAAAGTGCTAGGTGATATATTTTTTAAATGTGTGCACGTGTGCATATTAGTATTTCTGAGCAGCATAAAAGAGTAATATTTAGATTTCAGGGGAAATGTCTTGTCTCCAAACAATATTGAACATTTGAAAAACTTATAAGAATATGTCGAATTATCATGGTTAGATGGCTCAGATGGTTGGAGTGCCATCCTGCACACGAAAAGGTTGAGGGTCTGATCCTCAGTTAGGGAACCTACCTAGGTTGCATATTCAATCCCTTGTTGGAGACTGTGGGTTTCTCTCTCTTCCTTCTTCTCTTTCTAAAACCAATAAACATAGGCTTGTGTGAGGATTTAATATGCATATATAAATATAAAATATATGAATATATAAATATATGTAAATATAATGGTCTGTCCGGGAAAAATCCAGCCATTGTTAATATAACAAGAATGGTTTGCATGACATTGATGTAACCTGGCAGCCAAGGAGAGTAGACTGGAATGAGCATGAGTAAACAATGATGACTTCATTGTACTAGTCAGTGGGGTATTAGATGCTGTTGAGTGAGCATGTGTACTATGTGGCCGTTGCATTCAAAATGACTGAGTGATAGAGCAACGAATCGGCATCACATTTTGCATTAAGCTTGAACATTCCTCTGTGTAAACTATTCAGGTGATTCAGAAGGCCACAGCTATGGGGAACTGGTGATAGGTAGCTTCATCACAACAATGCACCCACTCATGCATCACATCTCATGCACAGATTTTTGGCAAAACATCAAATCATGCAGGTGATTTATCACCCTACAGCCCAGATTTGATGCCCTGAGACTTCTGGCTTTTCCCATAACTAAAATCACCTTTGAAAGGGAAGAGATTTCAGACTGTTGGTGAGATTCAGGAAAATACAACAGGGCAGCTGATGACGATTGGGAGAATTGTGTGAGGTTCCAAGGAGCATTTTTTGAAGGGGACTGAGGTGCCATTGACTGATGTACAATGTTCCTTGTATCTTCTTAAATAAATGTCTCTATTATGCACAGTGCATGGCTCGATACTTTCTGGACAGACTCTATACATATACATTCACACACAGGGTCTTGCACAAATATGCCCCTTTTTATTACAAAATATTAAGCATGTAATTCTGTAACATAACAATATCACACTCAAGCACACCATATGATATTTTAAGTGAAGTGTTCAAATTAAAACTATAACTTATTACACCCATATTATTACCCTACCAACCACACTCAAGCACTCAAGCAGATGTTACTTCTGCCAGACAATAATATACGTATAAAATATATATCAATAATATATATGTAAAATATGTATGTGTATACATATACCCCAAGTATATTTGTGTAAAATTTCTTTTAAATTTTTATTTTTTTAATAACTATTTTTATAGTTGAAGGATTTTTATGTTTTCTATTAGGTGGCAATATGATGAAACAAATAAACTTTTGGGTAGTTTATGCCAAAATATCTATATTTCTGTGGACCCTACCTTTTCTGTTTGGGGTATACAGGAGTTCTTTTACCTCTTCCCATACTCACACAAGCAATTACAGTGGCTTCTAGAAATACTTCTCTTTTTCAGTAATCCCTCATGCTTCAGAGCTCAGAACTTTTTTTGAGTATAGGTAAAATCATATAGATAGGGTAGCAGAATGGCAGCAAGGTAGGTGGGAGCTGAGTCCCCTTGCTTATTCACCCAACCGGGCCACCTAGCTGATCTTCGGAAGAACAGGTTGAACAGACAACAGAATCCCAGCTGATATGAAGTTCGGAAGCCAAAGTGTGCAGAGGACACCTTAAAATGGGCAGTAAGGTGATTTTGAAGGGCAACGGGAAGGTATCCCGGGCATTGCGCCCCAGAGACTGCAGCTGCTGAGCAGGCATTGGAGAAGAGCTGGTCAGTGATAGGAGCCTAGTGGTCCCTCCCCGCTCACAGCGGGGAAGCCCCAGACCCGTACCAGGAGAGACCTGGACATGTAAAGTCGCTGGGGGGATAAAAAGGCAGTAATCAACACACAGCTGGTGGCATACCCAACTGGTGTAGCAGTCACCAGCTGCGACAGTACCAGAGAAACTGGGGAGCCAGGTGACACTTGGAGATGGGAGAAGAGATGGGCTGCAACTGGCTGTGACCCAGATAGAGTCTGGACTGGTTAGAGAGTTAGACTGTGTAGAAAGCCAGGCACTAGTTAGGAGTGGCAGGCGACACCCAAGGGCAGTTTGCTCAAAAAGGAGAACGGCCCAAGTGCTGGGACCTTGCACATGTGCCATGACCAGGCCAACAAAGAGGGAGGAGAGTGGGTGAGATTTTCTTCCACTCAGTGCACCTCATGGACTGATCAAAGAGTTTCAAAACAAGGTGGATTATGAGCACTGACCTGGCACTAATGTGCAGAGTGGGGAGTGCAGGCAGCACAGCGTTGTCACGGTGTGGGCTGGAAACTGGCACCTGTAATTATTGTAGCCCAGACTGAGCCTCCTGGCTGAATCACAGGAAAGTAAAAAATGGAGACCAGCTCCTCTCTGCCTGTAGGATCCAGGAAGACCTATAAAACCAGCTTGGTAGGTTTAAAATCAGCAGGAGGCTTTTCTTTTTTTTTTTAAGTCAGACAATAAAACGTAAGGAAATCAGCTGATAAGAGTTGTAATAAAACCTGAGATGGATCCAGAAAGAAGTCAGAAGGCAAACACCAACAGCTGAGACAAATTTCACTTTGCTGTCCCTCAGAACTGGCATGTTTTTTTTAACCTTTTTTAAGTTTTTTGTTTCTTTTTATTTTTGATTCATTTTTTTATTCTGCCTTTCATATGGCATTTTAATTGTTCTTCTTTCACTTCACTCATATTCCAAATAACATGCTACTCTTGGTCTTTTACTTTTTATTCCTTTTATTCAGATTATATATTTCTTATCATACTATTGTTACACCAATCCCACACAGCACCCTTCCCTGGTCTTAATCGATTTCCCCATCTTCCTGAGCTTTATTACTGCTGTGCTCAACTTCATTTTCTCTCACACTACACCAAGTTTCTATGCCTTACTCCCACTATTTCACCTCCATCTAACCTCACATAAGTGTTCTTCTTTCTTAAGTCAGCTCACATTCTTTTTCCCTTCTACTAAGAGTCTTATTTCTTTTTTACCTTTCATGAACAGTGGCTAGTTGGATGAAATATCACAGTTATTGCTGTACTTCTCCAAAGGAGCTCCTATTTGTTCACTACTTCTTTGTACCTTAAATCCTATAGAACACTCTCCCACTGCCTAACTCCATTTCACCTTTGCCCTGTCCCTGATCAATTGAGTGAGGAATTTTACTTCATTGTTTTATCTCTCCCTTTTTTCTGCCCCCACTCCCGCCACCTGGGCTTTACTCTGTACTCTTATTAGTTTGCTTCCCCCATCCTCTCAAAATCACTTTTCTTTACTGTAGACATCTCGTATTCACTTTTCACTTTTTTACAATATTCTTATTTCTATCCCACCTTTATTAAACTTCATTCAGCTGTCTTTGCTATCTACCCTGCTGTGGTTTTTCAGCAATTTTGATCCCATTGGCCCAGTACCTTTTCAATGTTACTTCAAGCATCATAGTATACTCCTCCCTCTTCTTCCTCCATTGCTCCCATTGCCCTTTCAACTTTTACTTATATTGTAAATTTTGCCCTTTCTCTTTCTTCACCTTGGATCTATGCCAACTCTTATCAATTCTCCTCTCTCTTACCACGCAACATTTTCTCCTCTTTTAATCATCTCATATTTCCTTTGTCATATCTTATAATATCTGTAATCTCTTTTCACTGTTATTAATCTTAGTTCAATTGTGGTTGAGACTGCTAATGTGGTAGGGGGGTTCTTTTTGCTGGTGTAGATTTGGATGTCTTGTAATACAGCTTTGTTAATGAACACCTGTACAATAGCATACAAGACAAGGTGGGAATTGTGAATGCCATTAAACCTGCTAGAGGGAATAACCCACCAAAAAAGGTGCCACCAAAAGCCCAAGGACAACAGGAGAGTCCACACAAACAGAATAAAGGACAACTCTAGAGCATCCGGACAAGGAGATCAAAGAGACCGTACCACTGAGTCCCATAGAACTTCACCCTGGCAAAGCAGAGCATCAGGAATGGCAGAAACAATAAAAAGAATCACCTAAAATGGGGAGACAAAGAAAGGATTTGCAATCAAAAGGAATGGAAGCTTCCCTAGTAAAAGAGCTAAATGAAATGGAGGCAAGCAAACTATCAGATATAGAATTCAAAAGAATGGTTATAAAGGTGCTCAAAGAACTCACAGACAACTACAGGGAACTGAGTGGGAACTACAACAGTATGAAAAAGGAAATAGAAGGTATAAACAAGAACCAGGGATAATAAAGAATATAATATCTGAAATAAAACAAAATACACTGGAAGGAAATACAAGGAGGCTGGATGAAGCAGAAAACCAAATTAGGCATGACAACATGAAATGCAACAACATTCATAGGTATACCAGAAGGAAAAGAAAAAGAGCAAGGGATAGAAAACCTGTTTGAAAAAAATAGTGACAGAAAACTTCCCTAACCTAGCAAGGGAAAAAAAAAACATGCAAGTTCAGGAAGCACAGAGAGTCCCAATCGGGAGGACCCAAAGAGGCCAACTCTAAGACGTATCATAATTAAATGCCAAATTTTAAAGACAAAAAAAGAATCTTAAAGTCAACAAGGGAGAAATAAAAAGTAACATACAAGGGAACTCCAAAAAGGCTAACAGCTGATTTCTCAACAGAAACCAGAAATATTCCAAGTAATGAAAAACAAAGGCCTACGACCAAGACTACTCTACCCAGCAAGGCTCTCAATTAAAATAGAAGGTGCAATAAGGAGTTTCCCAGACAAAAGAAGCTTCAAAGAATATACCTCCTCCAAACCAGCCATGCAAGAGATGCTAAAGGGAATGCTTTAAGAAGAAGAGGAAAAATAGTAAGAGAGAGAGAACACAGGTCAAAGAGGGGGAAATGAATAAGTACCTATCAAAGTAACTTTAAAAGTAAATGAGTTAAATGCTCCAATCAAAATACATAGGGTAGCTGAGTAGATAAGAAAATATGACCTGCACATATGCTGCCTGCAAAAGACCCACCTTGGAACAAATGACCCACACAGACTGAAAGTGAAGGGTTGGGAAAAAATATTTGAAACAAATGGACAGGAAAAAAAAAGCTGTGGTAGCAATACTTATATCAGACAAACTAGACTCAACACAAAGGCCATAAAAAGAAACACAGAAAGACACTTCATAATACTTAAGGCAAGAATCCATTAAGAAGGCATAAACTTTATAAATATATATGCACCCAACATAGGAGCATCCAAATATATAAGGAAAATCTTGGAGGACTTCAAGAAAGATATAGAAAGCAACACACTTATACTAGGGGATTTTAACAACCTACTGTTGAAAATGGATAGATCTTCCAAACAAAATATCAACAAGGATATCACAGCATTGAACAATGTCCTAGATCAAATGGACTTAACTGGTATATTTAGAACCTTTCATCCCAAAGAAGCAAAATACATTCTTTTCAAATGCACATGAGATATTTTCAAAGATAGTCCACATGATGGGACAGAAAACAAGCCTCAGTAATTTCAAGAAAATTAATATCATATCAACCATTTTCTCAGACCACAATGGCCTGAAACTAGAAACCAACCTCAAGGAAAAAACTCAAAACACTCAAATTCATGGAGATTGAATAGCATGCTATTAAACAACAAATGGGTTGAGAATAAGATCAAGGAAGAAATCAAGAAGTTTCTGGGAACACATGAAAATGAACACACAACAGTCTAAAACTTATGGGACACAGCAAAGGCAGTCCTAAGAGGGAAGTTCATAGCAATACAGGCATACCCAAAAAAGACAGAAACACTTAAAATAAACAACCTAACCCTACATCTACAAGAACTGGAGGAACAACAACAAACAAAACCCAGAGAGAGGATAATGAACGAAATAACCCAGACCAGAGCATAGTTAAAAGGCATAGAGACTAAAAGAATAATTCAAAGGATCAATAAATCCAGGAGTTTGTTCTTTGAAAAAATAAACAAAATTGACAAGCCTTTAAGCAGACTCACCAAGAGAAAAAGAGAAAAGACCCAAATAAATAAAA
The DNA here is from genome assembly GCA_004026765.1 of Micronycteris hirsuta. Classification (NCBI taxonomy): domain Eukaryota; kingdom Metazoa; phylum Chordata; class Mammalia; order Chiroptera; family Phyllostomidae; genus Micronycteris; species Micronycteris hirsuta. Next base: position 97,523 of record PVJI01004967.1, read on the forward strand.
TAAGAAGTGAAAGAGGAGAGATTACAACTGCTACTACTGAAATACAACAGATTATAGGAAATTACTACGGACAACTATATACCAAAAAATTTGAAAACCCGGGTGAAATGGACAAATTTCTAGAAAAATATAACCTTCCAAAACTGAATCAAGAAGAAACAGAAAGCAGGAACAGACCAATATCAGATGGTGAAATCGAAGCAGTAATCAAAAAATTCCCAGCATATGAAAGCTCTGGACTGGATGTTTTCATGGGAGAATTTTATAAAACTTTTAAGGAAGAGCAAACCCCTATCCTTCCCAGATTATTCCAAAAACTCCAAGAAGATGGAAGACTCCCAACAGCGTGGATGGAACTGAGCATTATACTAAGTGAAATAAGCTGGGTGGTGAAAGACAAATACCATGTGGTCTCACCTATAAGTGACACCTAGTCAACAAAACAAACAAGCAAGCAAAATATAAGCAGATACATTGAAATAAAGAACAAACTGCCCCCAGAGGGGATGGGGGCAAGGTGATAATGGGGGAAAGAAGGGAAGGGTCATCAAGGAACATGTATAAAGGACACATGGACAAAGCCAAAGGGGGTTAGGAGTGAGGGTGGGAGGTGTGGGTGTTTGGGACAAGGGAGAGTGGTGTGGGGAAAATGAAGACAACTGTACTTGAACAACGATAAAAAATAGAGATAGATAAGGATATGTATACACACTTTCCTTGTCTCCCTGTCTTCAATTATAATGAAAGGCTAATGATTATCCTAAGCTACATCTAATAGCTGAGAGAAAAAGCCATTTTGAACTAGAATATGGAAAAACAAATGCTACATAATATATGTAGCGTTAAAATGGCTAAAGAAATAGCCCTATCCAGGTGTCTCAGTTGGTTCAAGCACTGTTCCAGGCACCCAAACGTTGCATGTTTAAACCACAGTCAGGTTATATATCTAGGCTGCAGGTTCAATCTCCAGTGAGAGCACATGTGGGAATCAAATGATGTGTTTTTCTCTCTCACTGATCTTTTTCTCTTCCTTCTTCTCTCTCTAAATTCAATAAACATATCCTCAGATGAGAATCTAAACAACAGCTGAATAAATATAGACTTTTATTATAAATTGGCTTTTGATTGTAAATCTTATGTAAAATCCTCCACTTTTCTAATTAGATAAGTTTAAAGACCCAGAAAAAAAACTGACTCTTAAAATTGAAAAGAAAAAAAAAAAGACAGAAAAAATATAACATTGCTAGCTAAGAAAAATATTTAGTATTATGAGAATAAATTTGGAGTAAGAAAAACCCACCTTGGTCAAAAACAAGTACCAATCCTCAATATGGCAAAAACATAAGAGAAGCCTTTAGAAAAGACCAAATTTTGTGTGATCCCATGTGGATTCCATGAGTCGTTATATCTCGCAAAAGGGGTAAATCTAAGAGTGGGAAATGTTCACTGAAGATGAAATACATAACCATTGAATGAAAAACCCAAAAGAGTGAGTAAATTTGAGATCGGAAGCTAAATTTAAAAAGCAAAAAATAAAAATAAAATTAATTACAAGCTTGAGGAAATTTCCCAGAACTCAGAGGGGGAAAAAAAGTAAATATAAACTGCAAACTCTGATGTGTTAGGAATGACCATCAGCTAAAATAATAAGGGAGGTAATTTCAAGCATCTGTCCTTTCACAGAAACATTATTAAAAATCAAGCAAAAAGTGTCTTAATAAACTTTATCAGGATAAAGGAAAACAAACAATTGTTTAAAGTATCAAAGCAACTGCTAAATCAAGAAAAAGATAACTTAAGCATGGTACGAAAACCTTGTGGCAGTTTTACTTGCTGTGGCCCTACCGTTACTCTGGCCCTGCAATGCTCTAAAACTGTAGCCCACAGGCTCATGGAGGAAGGGATCTGAAGGAGCAAAGCAGACCTTATTTACCAAAAATTATGTGTTTTTCTAGCTGCCTACAGGACTGCTTGAAGGAGGCTGCCTTAAGGGCTGAGGTATGTAGATGACTTTTTGTCTCTTAAATTATGAAAATTACTCCTAGCAAGAAAGCAGAGGCATTTTTCTAAAACACCGTAAGGCAAATACCCAACCCATAACCACCTGGGGAAAAATACAATTGAGGTGAACAATACGGTGCTTAAAGCCTGAAGGAAAAACTGTGGGGATAACTTGAATAGATATTTTTCTAAAGAAGATATACAAATAGCCATGAAAACATGCTCAATGTAATTAGTTACTAGGACAAAGAAAATCAAAATAATGATAGGATACAACTTCACACTCACTGGGATTGCTACATTAATAATATTTTTTAAATGAAAAATAGCAAGTATTAGTGAAGATGAGCCAAAATTGGAACACTCCTATATTGCCTGAAGTAATCTAGAAGGAAATAGCCAGTGTCAAAAATATCTTGTCAGTTTCTTAAATAGTTAAATAATCAAAATCAGAAAACAATGTTCATCAAGGGATAAATGAATATAGAAATTATGTTATACATGTGCAATGGAATATTGCTTAGTCATAAAAAGGGAATGAAGTGTTAATAGATGTACAAGTGTATAAACTTCAAGAACATGATGCTAACTGAAAGAAATCAGACAGAAGCAATCACATATTGTATAATTATATTTATATGAAATATTCACAATAAGTAAATACATACAGAAAACATATTTGTGGTTTCTAGGAACTAGTGGAGTAGGGAATAGCTACTTAATGTGGACGAGTTTTTCTTTAGGGGTGATGAAAATATTTTGGAACTAGAGGTGGAGGTTTTACAATATTGCGTGATGATGCAGACTCCTTTCTGCGGCGTTCATATGTCGTGGATGCGACGAACAAATTCACACAGAGCACAGAAGTCTCGCAGAGAAAAAGGGACGGCACGGCCACTCTCTGAGAGAGAGAGAGAGAGAGAGCAGTCAACCTTTGCCTGGACAGGCTTTTATTGCTTTCTAATAGCATACATCAAAGAAGGTTCTCATTCACTATGCTCAGGTTTGCTTTAGGTGATTACTTTTTACAGATTACAAAGGAAAGGATGTTACTGATTACTTCTTACAGATTAACAAGGAAAAATGTTGCAAATGTAAGGGAATTATAAGAGTGATTGGTCTGGTTACCGTCTGTCCTTGGGAGAATTAGCACAGACTTCAGGAAGTTACTTTAAAGGTGTGCAGTAAGCATTTGTTGCTTCAACTCAGGGTGAGGGAGTTTTAGCAAGAGCAAGCCTCAAAGCAGCCAAGGTATAATGCAGGCCTGGTTTCCCTAGGGAAAGCGGGTCTGTGGGTTTGGCTTCCTGTGTGCAACTTGCACCTGTCGGTTTTCTGATATGGCTGGGCTGCATTTGCCAAGCAGATTGGTTCCCTATAGTGCATATACTAAATACGACAAATAATTTATTTTAAAATGATTCACTTTATGTTATTTGTATTTCACCTTATTACAAAATTTAAAAAGTGATGTGGTCGTTAACAATAGTTGGACTAACATACCTATATAATAAAAATTTCAAAAGGGAAAAATTGAAAAGAAGATAAAATTATCAAGTTAATAATATACCACATATTGCCATGTATAATGCATACCCATGTTTTTGGCTCAAACGTTCACAAAAAAAATCTTTCGTTTTTTTTTAAATTCAATTTTCTAATTATTTACCATATTTTGCCATGTATAATGTGCTCCTGCATATAGTACATGCCCACATTTTTGGCCCAAACTTTCAGGAAAAAAAACACCTTTCTTTTCAATTTTTCAATTCAATTATTTATTTATTTATTTATATTTAGAATCAAAACCAATGATCATATTCCAGGGTATTATTTTGCATACGAATATTGTTATTGCTTTCTAGAGATACACATTTAATGCATAAGCAAAAATCAGAGAATTAAAAACACTATGTAGTTACAGAATTAGTACTACCCATGTATAATACACATCCTTATTTTTTCCTAAAAGTCTTGGGCAAGAAGTTCACATTATAAATGGTAAAATATGGGTAATATTCTTTGAGCTAAAAGGCTATTTGAGGGCTTTTCTAATGCTGTTTTTTTTT
>PVJI01004968.1:0-102148 GCA_004026765.1 Micronycteris hirsuta
GGGGATAAAGGTGGAAAGTAGGGGAAGGGGCTAGTTAAAGGACATGTATGAATGACACATGGACATGGACAACAGTGTGGGGATTGACTGTGGGGTGGGGGGTGGGATGGGCAGAGGAGGGCAAAGGGGGAAAAATTGGGACAACTATAATAGAATAACAATAAAAAAATCTTTAAAAAAAGATTTACATTTTAGTGTATGCTAATTATATCTAATTTTTTAATAGAAAAAAAATGCTGTGATGAACATCCTTACACTTAAATCTTTTGCCAATTAAGACCATTTCCTGAGCATAAATTTGTGGATCGAGATTACTGAATCAAAGGGTATGTACATATGTTTTTAAAACATTTAATATTCATTCATTCATTTGTTCTTTCAAAAATATTTACTGAGTAAACAGTTTGGCCAAGACATTGCCAAATTGCCTCCTAGAATAATTCTCTCACTAGCAGATTTTTTAATTCATGTCAATATGGCATTCATAATGTTAAAAAATGTCCCTCCTTTAACCAGATTTTAAAAATATCTATTATTTCAAGTTGTGCTTTTTAAAGAACATTACTAGTGAGAATAAAATATTTTTCCATATGCTTATGGGTCATCAGTATTTCTTTTATCTTTGCCAGCTCCACTTTCCTTCATGTGCTTTGTTCCTTCCCCACATTGGTATTCTTTACTTACTGATTAGAAAAGCTTGTTTTTCAGCCATTTCAAATACCTTTTCAAAGCTTTTCATCTGTTTTTCAAAAATTCTGCCCAGAAAAATTTTTTTTTTAAAATATTTTATTTACTTATTTTCAGAGAGAGGAGAAGGAAGGGAGAAAGAGCAATGTATGGTTGCCTCTCACATGGCCCTCACTGGGGACCTGGCCTGCAACCCAGGCATGTGCCCCGACTGGGAATCTAACTGGGACCCTCTGGTCCCAGGCCGCGCTCAATCCACTGAGCTACACCAGCTGGGCTTGCCCAGAAAATTTTTGAAAGTAAGAACATTTAAATTTTTATGCATAGTAGTCAAATTGGTCATTTTTCCTTTTTGTGGTTTTGGTCTTCAGTATTGTTTAAAACACACTTCCCCAAGAAAAGATAACTATTCAGCGTATATTCTCTGACGCCCACTCTTCACGATCAGTGTGGCTGATTCCGTGGCACAGCACATCGCCACACACCAGAAGTTCCTACCTTGGTGAGCAGGCCTTTCACCGTTGGTTTGCCCTCTGGCTGCAGGAGAAGGGGGTTGGCAGCTTGCACTCGAAGAACATTCTGTAACACTTTAATCCATTCCTCCAATATATTGGGAGAATCTGCAGTCAGATAGTATGTGTGTTTTTCAGTAGTCAACTAGAACGGGATGAGAAAGAGATAGGAAAGGGACCTCTAAAGATTTAGGATTATTAGCATTTCCTTGTCCATTCTTTAAACACCGCTACAGCGCATGGGAACAAACATGATAAACCTTGAATCCTAGGTGCTAAATAAATGACGTACTAATGGGTCCTAATTTATCTTAGTTACTCAAAATATTTTCCTTTTCCCCTTAAATGTGCTACAGGCTCCTATTGCTGAAGTGAGCGGCAGAATGATTGAAGACTGTGCTAAAACAATGCATTTTTAACAAATCCAGGAGTTATTTGTTACAGAAATAAAGAAATCAATTATAAGTAAAATAAGATCTTGCATATAAGAGAAATTCTTGGAACTGACATGTGATCAGACATTATAAACTTGCAATTTTTCAGTTTCAAATTAACCATATTTCAAATTTTCCAGATACTTAAGAAGCTCACAAATGATTTTTATCTGCCATACTCTAAGACAAAGTGTTCCCTGATTCTCCTTTCTACATTTTGGGCAGTTCTCAGGTATTATCCACCAGAAACATTAATAATGTGCCTTTCTGGTAAATGTTGAAGTCCACCCTCCCAAGGAGCAAGATAAGAAAATAATGATTATTAACGGCATTTCAGAAATAAAATGTCTGAATTTAAACCACATATACTGAACTATCTCAACAGCCTACATTTTAAATTAAACAGGGTTCTGTTAAGACTGGTCTATCAGTGATTGAGATAGATGGTCAGCAGCTACCTCTGTGGGAGCTAGTACAGCTCCTCTGCTCACTGACATCCTGCCTATTTACGTGTTAACAGCATCTGCAGTCCTAGAGGAACTGCCATTTTCCAGGTCTGTATTAGAACACCAACACCCCTGAATTTAATATACATTAAATTACTAATATCTTCTTTTGAATTCATTTATCAGATAACCCTCCCCTAAAATAGCTGGACAGTCTGAGAGCAGAGAACAGCCCCGAGATTAAGTATAGGGAAAGAATGGTGTAAGTCATAAAGGGCAAGTGAAGTGTAATGGGGCATTAACACAAGGTTAGCTTATATTATAGTTTTAACTAAGAACTCCTGGTGTTCCACAAACTTGAGTCATCAAGCTTAACCCAAAGTGAATTTTTTAAAAATAGTGAATTATCCAGTCTCTTCTCTATTAGTTTGAATAATTGAGAACTGAGTTTTGCATGATACAAAAAAGAAAAAAAGTTTTTAAAAAAGTACCTGAACTGTTTGTTTGTTATCTCCTCTTAAAATACTGCAGGAGGCGCTAAGTTCAACATGGCCCTGGGGTTTCCTAATCACATCACTCTGTATGAAAGGAAGAAAACCAAACACAAAGTGATTACCTGTCATAGTAATAGTAAGAAATGCTTTGTATAATTAATAACCTCATGGGGAAGAAAACCAATCAGGAGTTTGAATTCTAATTTGGGTAATTCAGTTCCCAAGAGCAAGCACTTTCGACTCACCGGAGATTTGTAGTAAAGTAATTCACCACCTTTAAGAACAAACCATCTTCGCTTCCAAGTCTTGACTTTCCCACTCATTTTTAATAAATAGCCAGATTTTTCCAGTGGCTCCTAGTTTTAAAAAGATTTAAAAAAAACATTTCAGTTTCTTTTGCAAGCTCCAACTAACAGATTAATTAATTAAAAACAAACAAACAACTAAAAACCTGATGCAGTGTTTACATTTTTCCCATTATCACTGGAGGACGAGCAAGTTTTCGGGAGCTTCTGCTCCGGCTGTGAATACTCTGTGTCCGTGCAGTAAGCATCTGGGGGAATGGCATAGTCACTTTCAGAAGCCACAGAAGAGAGAGACACACCTAGATGAGTGAAGAGATAAAACAAGTCAATATTTCATAACTGGGTGGTCCAAATGCCGGCTGTGAGTTTTTCTAAGGATACAACTATTCCTAAATCACAAACCTTGCTATGCCAGATTTATTCTTATGTTTTTGGTCATGAAGAACTTTTAAAGCAGAAAACAGAACTAAAGGATAAGAGCTAACATGGAAATCTTTAAGGAATGTAAGGAACATAAATAATCTGTCCCTTTGGAATGATTACAAGCAAAGCTAGTTTTACATATAAAATATATGCAATAGTCTACAAATGTATTTTTCATTAAGGATTAAAATATGTGTATTTACATTCTGATGTATAGGCTAACAAATGTTTAATTTATTGAGATTCACAATCACACTTTAAACTATTTACTTTTTCTTTTAAAGTAATTACTTTTAAAGTAATTCACATTTATAAAAAATCTACAGTCTCAGCAGTATTTTTTATGTAAGTCCAATACTACTAGTCTATAGATTTAAAAAATCTTTTTTAGCCTTGGCTGGTGTGGCTCAGTGTATTGAGTGCTGGCCTGCGAACCAAAAGGTCACCAGTTCGATTCCCAGTCAGGGCAAATGCCTGGGTTACGAGCCAGGTCCCCAATAAGGAGCACGCAAGAGGCAACCACACATTGATGTTTCTCTCCCTCTCTTTTTCCTTCCCTTCTCCTCTCTCTAAAAATAAATAAAATAAATCTTTAAAAAATATTTTTTAAAAGAGAAGCAATATGATTTAAAGATATAAACAGACTATTGCATATGCCAGCAGCTATAAAATAAAATTCAAGGGAACATTTTCACAATAATTCACTTGCCCTTTTAGAAAAAGATATGCAAATTGCAAGATACATTTGGAGGGTCACTACAATGGAGATTTTGAATATATTAAATAAATCAGGGACTTAGGTCATTATTAATTACATTATTAATTACTAGCACTTTTTAAAAGTATTAACATTTAAGGGACATTAGGACAATGTCACTAAACCATTACTATTATTTATTTAAGAAAGACAAGTCACTGTTGTGATAACAGTAATATCTTTATATTACTTGGAATAACAGAAATTTAGAGCTATAAAAGGCCTTAGAGATCTTAGTTAATTCCTTCATTCTCTAAGGAGACTAAGGTCCAGAAACGAAAGGATCTGTCCAAGTGAAATAACCAGGCAGGGGCGATGTTGGAGAGCGAATATCAGGCTTACAGCTCTAGGGCCTGTATGGTAGGTGCCGTCCTAGGTAGTAGGGGCAGAACAGGCAACCAAAGAGAACATTTTCTGTGCTCATGCAACATAGATTCTAGTCGGGGGAGACAGATAGCAAACAGGCAGTAACCCCTGTGAAAAAAAAATACGTAGAACAGACTAAAGGGAATTTTTAAAAAATCCAGCAGTTGGACAAGGGCAAAGGACTGCATCTGAACGGTGTGGTCAGCCTGGAGCTCGCTGAGAAGGCGGGGTTTGCGCAAGCACTGAAAGTGGTGTGGGAGTTAGCCATACAGACATCTGGGTGAAGAACACCAAGCAGAGGAAACAACCAGGGCAAAGGTCTTGAAATAAAAGCAAGCCTGGAATATTCTAGGAATAGCACTGTGGCCAGAGCTGAGTGAAGGAGCAGAAGAAAGGAGACGAGGAAGGACAGAAAAGAATCACGTATCACCTTATACCCACTATGAGTCCTTGCAGGGTCAGGAGCAAATGTGTGATGTCACCTGATTCTAGCTGTCAGGAGTCAAGAAATGAGCAGAGAGTGCAGTGGAAGCCCCAAATGTTAAATCTGTGAAAGCTGAGAAACTCCATTCGAAACTGAGGGGTTTGGGAGTATATAGGAGCTCCACGGAACACAGTTTGAGAACCAACAAACACATCCTGGCAATTAAATGCTTTTGTAAATATAGACACCATCTAGGGTGATGGGATCTCTCTGGTACCTCTACCTAGGCCAAAACTTTCTTCAAAATCCACTAAAAATCATAAACATATCCAAAAAAATTTTTTTGTTGGTTTCCATTTTAATATCACATCAACCACCAAATTTTTAAATGTCTTTGTTGCCATTTGGCAGTGCAGCAAATTTAGCTGAAATGCGTCTATCCCATAAATTATCCAAACTGCCACACACCAACTATTAAAGAGGAATCTCACGTTGGCCTGGGATCTCACTTTATTCTCATGATAAAGTGATCTCTCTTTTACACTGAAGATACAGTTAAACAAAAAAGTCTAAGTGGCTTGTCTGGAAACATGAAGACAACTGAGAATCTGTTTCTTAATCCTAGGTTAATTCTCTTCACTGTGATTTAAAACAAGTATTTTGACTTTTAAAAAAAATCCTATTATGGAGATAAAAGTCTCATTAAATTGTTCTGAATTATTTGGAGCTGTCCTGTACGCCCGAGACCTTCTCTCACCTCGTTTCATGGCTCGGGGGCTGCCCGGCCCACTCCGACTGCGCGTGTCTGACTCTGAAGTCCGGGAGCTGGACCTGGAGCTATCTTCTTCCTCTGACCCGGAGGAGTCATCCAGGAACGGGCTGCTGCTGATCTGGGTCGCCTTCTAAAGAAAGTCAGGACAACCTCTGTGTGTGCATCTCTAAGGTCACCTCTCTCCTCAGATGTGGAATGTTTTACCAGAAGAAGTCACGGAATGAAATTTTTTAAGGGATACAAGAACATATTTTGCCATTATCGAAGTCATGTTAAGTCCCAAATTTTAAATAGCAAGGCAGTTGTCAATTATAAAAGATTCCTGAAAACATAAGGCCATGAATATCTGATGACATTTATTTTAATTAGGTTCTTCCGGCAAGGGAGGGGAATCCTGGCAGTGATAGAAAGATCTTTCTCCATTAGGAGTTTTCATTACATCATTAATAACATATTTCCTTTGGGGTGTCCAACCTTTTGGTGTCTCTGGGCCACACTGGTAGAAGGAGAGTTGACTTGGGCCACACATTAAATACACAAATACTAACAAAACTGACAAGCAAAATGAAAGGTTTTAAGTAAATTTACGATTTTGTGTTGGGCTGCATTCATAGCCATCCTGGGCCGTGGTTTGGACACCCCTGGATAGAGGGGGTGGAATATCACACGGGACATAACAAATATGGACTGAGACCCCTAATACTGATAAGAATAAATATCTTCTCCGGATTTTCCATTTTTTATCTTTTTTATGCTATAGTACAGTGAACTTCTGAACTCCCTATAACTGGAGTCTCTATAACGTGACAAGAATGGAATCTGGAGCTTAAGCAAACAGTTTTCTTGATCCATGATGAAGAGAACCATGCATTTAACAGTAACAATAATGAGTTACCCCCTTCAGAGTCGTATACACTGGGGTCGTCACGTTCTTGTATATCAGAGATGTATAAAGTCCTGATGTGGTGTAGGAAAGCATTGCGACAGAATCTGAAACAGAAAACAAAATGATTAAAAAAAACAAAAAACTTTTAACCAGCCATTAGGTCTATTTCTTATGAATGTGAATTAACAAAATTTCCAATTAAAAGAGAAACTGGATCAACACACATGATTATTCATTATACAGTCTATTTTAAGAACTATGGCATTTGCAGGTTCAATTATACACTCTCTTACATGGCTCCTTATTTCCTTATGTGTACTAGTTCCCCAACTAGACTGTAAGCTCTTTGAGAGCAAGGATCATAGCTTTTATTTCTACGGCATCTCCAAGCAGCTCAGGCTGGGCAGAAATAAGTACAAACACCTGGGGGCTGGTTCAGTCCCCTATGAAGATATTCTCTGATTATTCACAGCCCTATTAGTGAATGGTGTTAAAACATCATCATTCTTAAGCCTTATCAGATGAACCTCATGTGGAAAAGTTAGAATATGATTTCCTATGACAAGAACATAAGATAGTTGGAAAGAAATAGAACATCAGCGGTTACCTCTGAGATATGGATTGTGGTAGGATAGTAGAAGGAACCACAGGAAATTTTTTTTTATTAAAGACAGTTCTTTGTGATTTGGTTTTATGCTTTTATAATGGCATGTGTTGCCTCTATAGTAATTTTTTGAGGAAAGAAAGGAAGAGAGAGGAAGGGAGGAAGGATGGCAAAAAAAGAGAGAAATGTATTTTAACCTCTGAAAACGTAGCAACCAATATTTTTACTTTAAACAGCTAAAATTTCACAATTTCTTTGCTTTATTTAGCCTTTTTTAGGTAAAAACATAATGAGGTACTCTCAACATGAGAGAGCTGAACATTTATGTGCCCCTATACTAAATAACGTGAATTTTAAAATATAAATCAGCAATCTGAGAAATAATTTTCTGAAAGCTTAAATAATTCTATTATTTAGAAAGTTCTTGGCTAGTGAAACAGCAGTGCAAAATCACTGTTTTAAAAAACATTTTTTACTGTAGTAAAAAAAACCACATAAGATAAAATTTGCCATCTTAACCATTTTAAGTGTACAGGTCGGCTCATGTTAAATTTATTCACACTATTGTGAATTTGGTCCTGAGAACGTTGCATCTTGCAAATCTGAGGCTCTATGTCCATTAAACAACTACTCCCCCTTTCCCTACCCCCCACCCCCAGTAACCAGCATTCTACTTTCTGTTTCTATGACTATGACTACTTTAGATATCTCATATAAGTGTCTTTTTGTGACTGGTTATTTCACTAGCATAGTGTCCTCAAGGTTCATCCATGTGGTAGCATGCAAAATCACTTACTTTTATTAACATTTTCCATATTGAAGGCCTCAGACATTCGAATGCCTGATTTGGCTACAGCGTAAATTCTGCTTTCCTAATGTAAAAGAGAGATTTAAACTGGATATTTAAAGCAAAGAAATGATTACTTTCAACACACACGCTTTTCATTTGCTGTTCATTTAATACACACTAGGGTACAGGATCATTACAAAACTGTCGTCGCCAACTAAAATATGCCACTCTGAACGGCACTGCGGAGAGTTTTTCCACCCATGACTCACTCCATTATTTATCTTGGTTCCCAAGTTTTTGCTTGGTGTTTTACATTCTTTTGGAAAGATAGGAAAAAAGTAAGAGAAAGCTTACTCAATCAATCACTGACTGTACATAGACACCCTTTCTAGCATTTGAGAATATGGTTAAAGAATAAAAAGGGAGAACCTTGAGTGGCTGTAACATGCAGCCGGAAACCATTCATAATCACTGACTACACATAAATATTACCTTTAATATTCTATCATTCTAGAATATGGTGGAAGCAAAAAGAAAGGAAAGACTTGAAATCAGAAATCACAGAGTAGCATTAAAGTGCTATCACCTTCATATTTCAGTAAAATAGAAGAAACACCTGAGGTCATATAATAAATGAATTTTAGAATTGCAATGGCATTTCTAATATTATCTTGTTCCAAAAGTAGGTTCTAATTTTACTTTCTCTTCTCTTAAAGAGGTCTCGCAATGGGTACTGAAAAGGCTATTAGCCCTGATCCCTGGGAGAACTAGGACTCCAGGTGTTCCTAATGCATAGATCACCGTGTCCTGAGCTTTGGAAGGCACCTAACCTGGACCCAGTGGTCTGGGCCATGGTATAGTGGGCAACTAAGGCAGTCCCATTCAAGACTGTGCTAGCCAGTGGCCTGTGAGGTAACAAGCATGAGCTCTCTGACTATCTGAGTCACTTTAGATAGAAGAGTGGCTGATTGAATGACTGAGACACAATTTCTTTGAGTTTGATTGTGAGATATATCCAAGAGTGACAAACAGCACTCAGCAGAACAGAAGAACAAAAATAAGGCAATAAGCGGGAGATGTGAGACAGCTAGAAGCCCAGAGAGAGTGGAGGACAGTAGTTGGTAGCAGTGAGAGAAGAGGGTCGCTGTGGACAGGAGAGGACAGCTGAACCACTGGACCAGGGGCAATGGTGTCACCTGTTTCTAAGGAGTTGACTTTCAGAGGTGCTGTTGAATCCTCACATGCTGACCCCTTAGAGTGACTATTGTATTTTGAATGATATTCAAGTTCAAGAAGGATGGGCTGTGTCTTAAACTCTTAAAAATCCTTAAAATAAACTTCTATAAATTGAGGTAATTAGAATTTATTTCTTTTTCTTGAAATCTGAAAATACCAATAAACAGAAATAAAACCTCGAACTTGGCCAGTCTGATAAAAGGTTTCTGAAAAACAATACTACTTTTTCAGGACTGAATAGTTTCAGAAGATGAGGAAAAGCAAGAAAGGCAAAAAAAAAAAAAAAATAGTAAAATCGTTTGCCAACTAAAACAAACTTGAAAGCCTAACCTAAATCTCTGGAAATCTCAACATAATAACAGAAGCAAAATTTCAACTCCTCACTGCCTAAAGGGTAACATAACTGGAATTCCAAGATTCACATGCCAATAACATCCACTTTTTTTCTGTCTAGAATTTAGTAATAAACTGCAGATGGTTTCATATGGACACTGCAATGAAAGATTCTTCTGAAAGTAAATAAAAGCAGATACATCTCAAGGTCTGAGTTTATACTTCGAAAACATGGTCATTTTAATTTGCTTAACTGCATTGTCCACTAAATAAAAAATAATACCAAAAACTCCTGCAACCAAGAAGTTTCCCTTGAGGTCAAAGGTTAAATTATGTCACTATGGAAAGGAAAACAAAGCTACAGAACAGATCATTTCACTTTGTTTCAAGCATAAGAAGAATTTTTTTAAATTTAGCAATTCCTAGGAAGAATCACATAATTGATGAGTTAATTATTGTATTAATGGTCAGTGTTTCAATGGAAGAAATTTCAATCTATTCTGGATATAGAGGAAGATGCTTTTGGTTAAAGCAATGGGTTTATAAGCTCATGAAAATTAAAATTAAATTTCTCTTTAAGCTGATGAGGTACATAATTAAGTTCAAGAACTGATGACCAATAAGAGTGAAGCATCTTGGCTGAGAATTCACACAAAAGTATTACACAGTTGAAGAGGAACCTTTCTTCTCTACCCCTGATGTTTTCTTCCATGTGGAGGGAGCTCCAGTAATTGAACACTCCTGATCTCTCTCCTCCCAAGGAGGAGTGGCTTAATGTGATTGGTAAGCTTAGAAGAAGAAACTGAACCTGGAGAGCCCAGCACCTTCCTCTCTCCTTTCCCTTGAGAAGTAGCTGCGCACAGGAAACAACCAATTGTTCTTGCTCTAGACTGAAAGTTTCAGAGCGGCGGGGCCTCACTGGCAGAAGGCTATAGCGGTTCAGCACTACCAGGTGAATAAATCTGCTAATTCTAAGGTCCAGTATTGGAAAGCCCATCTGCCCACCAATTCTCTAAACTCAGTTTTATCAGTAATAAAGGTAATATTTTGATCTCCCATCTGCCTTATCCTTATCCTTATTTCTCAATTGATTCTGAAGTCAGTGAGAAAGAGAAGAGAAAATTATATTCTAAAAACTAGGAACTGTCAGAATAAAGCTGGATTTGAAAAGAATTAGGAAGAGAAGTAAAACCCGAATATGAGCGTTAGGGACAAAGTAGTGTGTGTGTGCTACACACAGCAATGGAACTTACCCAGGAAGGAAAACGATGCAGGGGAGGCGTCGGAGGTTTGCTGCACGCCGCCTTCTTTGCTGAGTTGCAGGTTTCCTGGTCATCTGAGCACGGGGATTCCAGTGAGTCGTAGGAAAACAGTCCATCATCACCACTGGTGTCCATATTCTCGGAAATGTCTGTACTGTCGCCATCAACTAAATCGAGATCTGTTTCCTGAGGTCTCAGTGGTCGTATCATGCTTATAGCATTTCTGTTTGTACCGAACATCCTATCGGAGCTTAATTGTGGCTGGCTTAAGTGCCTTTTGGCCAGTGCTACACTTATACTGAAAACATTAGGAATCCTTAACTTTGGGGGTGGCAGGTTTGATGAAGGCACTAATTGTGTTCCTTTTCCAGGCAGGAGGTTAGGATGCTTTGGAGTCAAAGCTGGGGTCAAAATAGGGCTTGGGGTGTTGGCCTCACTTGATGAAGATGAATAATCCAGTCTCTGAGACTGAAATTTTTTATTCAGTTCATCTGAGGAACTATCATGTTCCTTTTTACTTGATTCAGAATTTCCCTTTGCATGAAGACTATTCTGAGCTTTCCATTGTGCTTCCTGTTGCCAAGAATACAGCTTCTTGTGTTCTGGTATCTTTATGCCAAAAGTCTCTTCTTCAAATACAGAACTGCTGTCATCGGACGCGGTCAAATACGTCTCACTGCCCATCCTGCTACACTGGGCCCCTTCCTCCGATGTGTGGCTGGAAAGGGTGGACGTGTACCTGGACTTGGATCTTCCTTTGCTCCCGTCTTCCTCATCAGAACTCCAGTCACTCCCTGGAGCCCCAGAATTCTGGGATAAACTGCCATCTGTAACGAAGCTTGGTCTTGCTTTCCGATTCTGTTCTGAGACACAAGGGGTTTGGCGCAGTGTTCTCTGACCTCGGTTGTTTTCTTGAATTGGGTTATCGATGGACTTTTCTGGAATTTCCATTTCTACAAAAGAATGCATCATATTAGCATGTTGTCTTTAATAATATAACCTTTCTATACATTTAGCGTAACTTGCATTGTAAAAACTGGAGTTTTCATAAGAATGAAGTTAACTGGCATTATCCTTTTATACTTTATTTTTTTAAGAATTTGTATTTAGCCCAGCTGGTGTAGCTCAGTGGATTGAGCGCGGGCTGGGAACCAGACAGTCCCGGTTCGATTCCCTGTCAGGGCACATGCCTGGGTTGCAGGCCAGGTCCCCAGTGAGGGCCATGTGAGAGGCAACCATACATTGCTCTTTCTCCCTCCCTTCTCTCTCTAAAAATAAATAAATAAAATCTTTAAAAAAATAAAAATAAAAAAATTTCTTAAAAAAAAAGAATTTTTATTTATTTATTTTTAAAAGATTTTATTTATTTATTCCTGGAGAGAGGGGAATGGAAGGGGAAAGAGAGGGAGAGAAACATTGATGTGTAGTTGCCTCTCACACGCCCCCACTGGGGACCTGGCCCGCAACCCAGACATGCGCCCTGACTGGGCAAAGAACCAGGGACCTTTCGGTTTGCAGGCCGGCGCACAATCCACGGAGCCGCAACAGCCAAGTCCCCAGTTCCTTTTTAAGTCATATGTCTTTTTTAAACCCAAGTTTGGAAATGAGAAACTTTACATAAAACATGGAGTTTTAACACTTCAGTAGCATAGTATCAAAATGAAACTGCTTTTTACAAATGAGCATACTGGGGGAAGAAACTGGCAATAGTCTAAGGAGAGATAATAAAAGAAGCAAAATGTGAAAACAGCCACTAAAAAAATGAATACCACTAAATATATTTTAGAAGCAAAGAAAATGACAACCCTTTTTCAACTATATTTCAAAATTATCATAAGTAAATTTAAACATAATAAATATAATTTAAATAACAAACTTTGTTCCCAATACGTGAAATATGCAAAGCCATGAAGAAAACATAAACAGAGAAAGACCTTCCTCCTTCTACTTTTGGTTTAATCATAACTACAAAATGTGTTCTTATATTAAGAATAACACTCCTCTAAAAATGTCTTTAGATATGGCTTATCTTGTTTATAACATAATTAACAGAATAAACCATTGGCTTCAGGAACAGTGAACTAAAAATTTATAGTGAAGAGTACAAAAAAACCTTTGAAAACATAAAGACACAGACATGACTTTCATAACTACAGAAATAGAGGCTGGACACATAAACCCTACAATTTGGTATCAGGCAACTTGTTAAATTCGCAAATGAACAAAGCTTCAGTACAGGCAGCCTCAGCTGTACTGGGTTATACTCAACTGACTGTTAGAAGGTGGGAAGGGGATTAAAATGATTTCACAAAAAAATCCAGGTAATGGCCTAAAAGTGAATAGCAAAGGAGCCTTCTAACTGGAAAAACATTATGTACTTTTTGGAATTTAATAATCAAACATAGACTTTTCAGGCTATAATATTTCTCCTTTGGGGGAAGAAAATGGGAACTGAAAATAGAGAAGATGCAAAATTAAGGCTCCCTAAAACACCTGGGAAAAGTCATCCTAGGTGGCAGAGCCAGCAGCTGTACCACAAAGCCAAATTTAGAGGGACTTCAAGACTAAACAAAGGATAGGAATCTGCACACAGGCCCAGGGTTTTAACATCTAGGCAAATATTTTCTTCTTTGAAGCAATAAAGGAAAGATCAAAGCAGTTATGAAATTGTACTCTGGTGCTCTTTTTCTTTATAAGGTTGCAATGTCATATTTAATATTAGATAATTTTTAAATATTTTAAATAGATAATGAAGAGAAACTTCATAGTTCTAATCTGAAATGCTGAACTGAAACAAGTGCCACATAGGTACAACTGTAAACTTTTTAATTTTAAATATCACTGCTTCGTACTGTAGGAAGAAGTATCAAAAGGGGAAAATCAGCTTCTCCTCTGCATCACTGGCAAAGACCACCCCCCCAAAAAAACCCTGAAGAAAACTGGATACAAAGTTAAATGCTGTACTGCTCTTTACAAATGTTCCCATAAAATATCAAGTTGTCAAGGAAAATAAGGAAACTACAATGAATCATCCAGATAGATTTTGTATATTTACTTTTTTGAGTGATGAACAAATTAAAAATTAAAAAAAATTAAGCTGTATGAGGATTAATCTTAGCAAATGATTTTTACCTTTAAAAAAATGTCAAATCAAATTCTGCTAGTCCATAAATACCTTCTATGTCTTTTCCTTCCATGAACTCAGGTTCTTTAGATGATATCTTGCTCATTTCCTCAGATTTTACTACTTGAGGAGGACTCCGTGCTCGGGATAAGAAGCACCCAAAGGTCAAACTGCTTAGGCGCTGGCCTTCCAAAAGCTTTGGTGTGGAGACGCTGGATGACTTCTTCCCTTGAACTTCTGCAAGACCAATAATCAAAATCAAGATCTGAATTTTGTTTTAGTTTGTTAAATAAAAATGAACCAAAGCATATAGAGAACTTGGACAATTTACTCTCATACCAGAAATAAAAGCCTGAAAATCCTAAAGGTCATTTTTTTTTCATTTATTATTCAATTTATTTAAACTAAAAAAAAAATTCACCCATTTCTCCTACTTCCCATCTTGCAACCACCAATATGTTCTCTGTGTCTATGAGCTTGTTTTTTTTTTTAATTTTTTTTTTAATTTATTTTTAGACAGAAGGGAAGGGAGGGAGAAAGAGAGGGAGAGAAACACCAATGTGTGGTTGCCTACCATGTGGCCCCCACTGGTGACCCAGCCCACAACCCAGGCATGTGCCCCAACTGGGAATCGAACCGGCAACCCCTTGGTTCACAGCCCGTGCTTAATCCACTGAGCTACACCAGCCAGGGCTATGAGCTTGGTTTTTAAATTGTGTTTACTTATTTTTAGATTCCAGATATAAAGGATAATAAGGTATTTGTTTTTCTCTGTCTGACTTATTTCACTTAGCATAATGCCCTTGTGGTCCAACTGTGTTCTTATAGATGCCAAGATTTCATTTTTTAAAAAATATATTTTATTGATATGCTATTACAGTTGTCCCATTTTCCCCCCTTTCTTCTCCTCCACCCCAACACCCCCCTCTTTCCCTGCCCTTTAGTTTTTGTCCATGGGCCATACACATAAGTTCTTTGTCTTCTACATTTCCTATACTATTCTTAACCTCCCCCTGTCTGTTTTCTACCTACCATTTATGCTACTTATTCTCTGCAGCTTTTCCCCTTCTTTCCCCCTACCACTCCCCTGTTGATATCCCTCCATGCCTTATATAAATCCCTTTAACATTTCATATAATAAAGGCTGGGTGATGATGAACTCCTTGAACTTGGCCTTATCTGAGAAGCACTTTATCTGTCCTTCCATTCTAAATGACAGTTTTGCTGCATAGAGTACTCTTGGATGTAGGTCCTTGCCTTTCATGACTTGGAATTCTTCTCTCCAGCCCCTTCTTGCCTGCAAGGTCTCTTTTGAGAAATCAGCTGACAGTCTTATGGGAATTCCTTTGTAGGTAACTGTCTCCTTTTCTCTTGCTGCTGCTAAGATTCTCTCCTTATTTTTAATCTTGGGTAATGTAAGTATGATGTGTCTTGGTGTGTTCCTCTTTGGGTCCAACTTCTTTGGGACTCTCTGAGTTTCCCAGACTTCCTGAAAATCTATTTCCTTCACCAGCTTGGGGAAGTTCTCCTTCATTATTTGTTCAAATAAGTTTTCAATCCCTTGGTGTTCCTCTTCTCCTTCTGGCACCCCTATGACTTGGATGTTGGGATGTTTAAAGATGTCCTGGAGGTTCCTAAGCCTCTCCTCAGTTTGTTGAATTCTTGTTTCTTCATTCTTTTCTGGTTGGATGTTTTTTTCTTTCTGCTGGTCCACTCTGTTGATTTGAGTCCCAGTTTCCTTCTCATCCCTTCTCATTTGTTCCATTGTAATTGCGACCATCTTTCTTCCAATCCTGTGGGCATCCTGATTACCAGTGTTTTGAACTGTGCATCTGATAGGTTGGCTATGTCTTCGTCACTTAGTTGTATTTTTTCTGGAACTTTGATGTGTTCTTTCATTTGGGCCATTTTTTTCTCAGTGCACCTGTTACTTTAAGGGGCGGAGCCTTAGGTGTTCACCAGGGCGGGGTAACCCACGTTGCTGTGTTGTGATGCTGTCTGTGGGGGCGGGGCCTGAGAGAACAATGGCACTTGCTCTGTTCTCCGCACTTCCCCAGCCACCCACAAGCAAGTTGGGCCCTTCTTCGCTGGCTCCGGGGTGAGTGGATGGGCCTGCACAGTTCCAAGTCCCTGTGGGTCTCCCCAACGAACTCTCCTGTGAGGCCGGGAGTTCCTCCTGCTGCCGCCTCAACCCCCACAGGTGTTTTCAGTTGGTGGTTTGAGGCTTTATTTCCCTGCGTTGGTGGGCTGCGCGGTCTATTCCACTCCCCAGCTTTTCCTCCCGGTTTATCTACGCGAGAATGAGGGACCGCCCAGTCCACCAGTCTCAGCCCCGGTTTCGCTGAGTGCACCTGCCGTGTTTTGGCCAGGCGCGGCCGCCACGGGACTCTCCAGGCAGCTGGAGCGTTGCCGGTGCCGCTCCACAAACCGCGTCTTGCCGAGTGCTCTCCACCCGGCTCTGTCCCGCTTACCGGTCTGGATGAACGTGTCTTCTTTAACTCCTTGGTTGTCGGACTTCCACTCAGTTCAGTTTTCTGTCAGATCTGACTGTTTTTGTTTTTTTAATTGTTGTTTTTTCTCTTTTGGTTGTGCGAAGAGGCACAGTGCGTCTACCTACGCCTCCATCTTGGCTGGAAGACCCAAGATTTCATTTTTATGGCTGGGTAATATTCCATATATATAGATTCTTTATCCATTCTTCCATCGATAGATATTTAAATTGTTTCCATATCTTGGCTGTTGTAAATAATGCTGCAATAAACATGGGGGTACATATATCTTTTTGAATTAGTGTTTTCATTTTCTTTGGATAAATACCCAGAAGTAGAACTGCTGAATCACATGGCAGTTCTATTTTTAATTTTTTGAAAAATTTCAATACTCTCTTCCATGGTGGCTGAACCAATTTACATGACCACTAACAGTGGATGAGGGTTCCCTTTTCTCCACATCCTTGTTCACACTTGTTACTGTCTTTTTGATAATAGTCATTCTGACAGGTGTGAGGTGATAGCTCGTTGTTGGTTTGCATTTCCCTGATGATTCATGCTGCTCAGCATCTTAGCATGTACCTGTTGGCCATCTGTATGTTTTTGGAAAATGTCTATTAAGGTCCTCTTCCCATTTTTTAAGCAGATTGTTTCTTTTTCTTCTTCTCTTTTCTTTTTTTTTCTTTTGCTATTGTTTTTGGTGTCAGATTTTAAAAAATCACTGCCAGGACCTGCATGAAGGGACTTATATAACAAAATTTCATATTTATTTACATATAGTAACATGGAACCCTCAATGTCTAGCATCGCATGCCAATATTTGCAATTTGTTTAGCCCTGGCCAGTGTAGTTTTGTTGATTGAAGTGTCACCCTGTGCACTGAAAGGCTGTGGGCTTGATTCCCAGTCAGGGCACATGTGTGGGTTGCAGGTTCAATCTTGAGTTGGGGTGTGGATGGGAGGCAATCAATTGATGTTTCTCTTTCACACTGATGTCTCTCTCTGTCTCTCTCCTTCTCTGTCTCTCTCCCCCTTCCTTTCTCTCTGAAAGCAATGAAAAAATATCCTCAGGTAAGGATAAAAAATATTTTTTTAATCATTTTAAATAGTTTAATGGTCAAAATATTTTTTGCCCTGGCTAGTGTGGCTCAGTTGGTTGCAGCTTTGTCCTATAACCAAAAGGTTGCAGGTTTGATCCCTGGTCTGGGTGCATACAAGGCAACAAATCAATGCTTCTCTCTTGCATTGTTGTCTCTCTCTCTCTAAAAGCAATGAAAAAAAAAACGCCCTTGGGTGAGGATAAAATTTTATATATATGTGTATATATATATATATATATATATATACACACACACTGCAGAGAGAAAAATATCCAATCCTTTTAATAGTAGTTAGTTATTAATAAAAACAAAAACAAACCAGATTAGAAACAATTAGAGTACTATAGCTTCTTGCAAAATCAAGTATGGGTAAATACAAGTCAAGTACTGCTAAAATTTGATTATGCAGTAATGCTACTAATGGTGAAGAAAAAGTGACCAAGGTCTTTGCTGCCAAGACAAATAGGAAATTTAGATCATCACTGGGACAAATATCACATGATCACTGTAATAACTTTTGCTTATCGTAGTTTTTAGCATGTTTGTCATGAGAAAACAGGTGGAGGGGCTTGGTCCATGGTGATCACAATATTGAGAGCCTTAATCACTTCTTTAGAGAAAAAAAGGGATGAGGGAAACTTCTGGATAGAGAATTTAGATAGCTAGTGGAGTAATGAGTTTAATTAATCTTTTAGGATTTGTAACATTGCTGCTTGTAACATCAAAAGAATGGAAATCCAATGATAGTAATAAAAGTTTTCAAGAAAATTAAATTCTTAACTCCGGGAGAGCACCAAAGGTTAAGTTAAATGACAACTGATAACTGTGTACAATAGGAGAAAAACACCTTTATATAGTATATACCTTCAGATGTATCTTTTATTATTTTCATGTTGATTATCTTTCACAGAACTAATTCAAAATAGTTTAATAATCATACACATGCATATATATTTTTAAACTACAGATGACCCTTGAAAAACATGAGTTAGAACTGTGTGGGTTCCCCTACACACAGATTTTTTTCAATAAATACCTGTACTGTTTCCCATACATGGCTGGGAGTTCTTGGGTGCAGAGGACTGAATACATGCATTGATCTGCATGATATTATTTAGGGAAGTTGAGCATCCATGCGTTTTGGTATCTGCAGGGAATCCTAGAACCATCCCCCACTGACACTGAAGGACATCAGTTTCGGGCGAGGCAAAATTCTATCTGGATTTTTAACTGCACAGGGGCCAGCACCCCTAACCCATGTGTTTTTCAAGAGTCAACTGTACAATATTCCAGCTACATATATCATATCTATTCTTCTCCAGTCCACATCTAAGAGACTGCCAATTAAGACTAGAATTGCAAGCTAAGAGTATCAGGGAAAATAGCTTTTTGAGAGTGGGCTTAGTACATCTGACCTATTTCAATTAGGATAACCATCACAAGGACTTGAAACTTTAATTCTAAATATGGAATTCCAGATCAACTATCAGAACACCTGTTTTTCATCATATAGGTGGAGGAAATTTGTGATATAAGAGATACATATTTTGGTCTTCATCGATGGTTCCTGGCACATGGCTTCTAGAACCCTTGGAATTTCCTAAGTAACAGTGATAAAGGCTTTTGTTTTTATAACAAGCCCTTTCAGACAAATCTGGGTTTATGCAAATAAGGAGATAGCCCCAGGATGAGGACTGGTTGCCAGGGAAAACAACCAAGTGATTAGAGGGTTGGAAATTTCAGCCTCACCCTTTACCCCCTACTTCTGACCTCAGGCAAAGGGAGAAGGGATAGCAGTTGAATTAATCACCAGTGGCCAATGATTTAATTATTTAATCAACCAATCATGCCTACATAGTGAAACCTCCATAAAAACCCAAAAGGATGGGGTTCAGAGAGCTTCCAGGTTGGTGAACACGTGGAGATGCTGAGAGGATGATGCATTGAGATGAGATCAGGGGTGTTCAGGGTGGTATGGCCATTGACTGGGTGATGCATTTAGATAGAGCATAAAAGTTCTGTGCCTCTTCTCCCACAGCGTGCCCTACGTACCTCTTCCATCTGGCTGTTCCTGAGTTATACCCTTTTTAACAAACAAGTAATCTAGTAAGTAAACTGTTTACCTGTGTTCTGGGTGCTGCTCTAGCAAATGACCACACCTGAGGAGGGGGTCATAAACCTCCAGCTCATAGCCAGTTGGGCAGAAACAGCAGTGACCACAATCTGTACTGGGGGGTGGGTCTGAAGTGGAGGGTGGGGATAGTTTTGCGGGACTGAGCTTTTCACTTCAGGATCTGATGCTAACTCCAGGTGGATGATGTTGTCAGAATTGAGTTGAATTTGTAAGACACCTAGTTGGTGCCTCTGAGAACTAAAGAATTGCTTGGTGTGGGCAAACTCCCATATCTGGTGTCAGAAGTATAGAGAAGAGAAAAAAAAAAAACGGGGAGTTTTTCCCTTTACAAAATGAGAGCAATAAGTATTAACATACAGTAGACAAAGTACTTTCATATGTCCTATAATGAACACCCCCGCCTCCCACAAAACTGAGATGGCACTATTACAATCACCATCTGCTAATGTAAAAAAATCTGGAGACACAACAGTTATTAAATTGTAGAGTATTAAAGTTGACTTCAAAGCCTGTGCTCTTTCTGCCATGCCAGAATGTTTTCCGATGCATTCTGCGAACCCCAGGGCCTTACGGAAATGTCCCAGAGGGTAGAGGAAGAGGCTTGGGTGAAGCTAAGTCCTTTGGACTCTTGACCCAATACTGCTTTTACCTGTTTTATCTTTCAAGATTCTATACAAAAAAAAAATTGTTTGAAATAGGATTCTGTTGCTAAATAAGTTTGAAAACCACTGTACTAGGTCATGGATCTAATAACCCTGCTGATTCACCTCCTCTTCATCTCTGTGCACTTGCGTGGCCATCACTAGAATAGCATATTGAGTAAATTTTTATCTTTAACTCTGCCACCCATTCTCTGGTTTTGAAGTTGAAGAGAAGAAAGTAACCCTAAGCATTGGAAAATGCAAAGGGTTTATCCATATTAAAAAATTCTGCTCTAAATATTCAGCCCATCAGAATTTCAATCACTGTTGATAACCATGACATAAAGTGAAAATAGAAAATACCATGACTAACTTTTTTAAACAAACATATCTGAAATTAAACATTGAAATTAATATCACCTCCTTTGTGCTATTTGCTACTGTCTACCTGTGTTGTCTAGCACGGACATGCGGTTATTTAAATATAAGTCAGTTCACGTTAAGTAAAATGTAAAATTCAGTTCCTTAGTTGTGCTAGTTGTATTTCAAGTGCTCACTAGTAAAATTCTACATAGCCAGATGAATCCAATTAAGCTATCTTAGTCAAAGTACTCATACCTTGCAGGTTTTTTAATTTAATAAAATTATGATATTCTCATTTATTGGGTATAATCTATGGGCAAGGTAATATAGTAGGTCCTTTATTATTTTATATCATAACCTTTTTTTACCTGTGCCTTTAATTTTTTTCTTTAGCAATGTTTTCCCAGATTTATTGAAGCATAATTAACAAATAAGATTGTAATAAAGTGCCCTGGCTGGTGTAGCTCAGTGGACTGAGTGCAGGCTGGGAACCAAAGGGTCCCGGTTCGATTCCCAGTCAGGGCACATGCCTGGGTTGCAGGCCAGGTCCCCAGTGAGGGCCATGTGAGGAGCAACCATACATTGCTGTTTCTCTCCCTCTCTGTCTCCCTCCCTTCCCCTCTCTCTAAAAATAAATAAATAAAATCTTAAAAAAAAAGATTGTAATAAAGTCATGCACCAAATAACAACATTTCAGTCACTGATGGTAAGAATGAGTAAGGTCTACTATTAGCCATACCTTGTAGTTTTGACTGCATCGTTCTTATCTCTTCCGTTTGGTTTTGGTTGATCAAACGGAGATTCTGATTCTCCAATTCCAGCTAAAAGGACATATGATATTCTTTTATACAGGAATAACATTTCTAAAATATACTAGTAAATTATACTATTTAGAAAACCTTAATACCTAGTTACACATAAGCAAGCTACAAAAGAAATGATAAGCAAATATTAGATGAACTTATTGGCATAAGTTATCAACCTAGATAATTCTGGCTTCAGTATTGATTTTTTCCAGAACTAAGAATTTTCAGTGTTTTCATCCCTGTCCCTTTCACTGAAAAATTACTTTAAACCAAATTATTTCAGCATTTAATTTTCCATGTAAACTAAATAATGTATACTTCTCAGATACCAAATATAATAATGTTATGTTATACATATTCTATACTTATTTAAAATTAATTAGAACTAAAATCTACTAATTAGAATAAGGCTACTTACACTGATTACCATGGGCCAATATTTTTCATTTTAGAAATACATTAAACATTCAAATGAAAGCTACCTATCTCACGTTTACCAAAAGACAGCAGCACAGGGCGGAAAGAGCAGGATGACAGCTGGGGTGGGTTGGGGCAGGGCAGGTTAAGGCGGGGGGACTGAGCAAAAAGGAAAAGGACACGGACGACAGTGTGGGGATTGCTGGGGGGAGGGGTGTGGAAACCAACTGATCAGAATTTTGCTTGCTGATCATATATTCTGATGACTTACATATTCAAAAGAAGTAAAAGGTACAGAAAAGGCAAAATACAGCAATAAATACCTCATTTAACTTAACCGTTACCCATTCTTTGATCTTAGCTGCTTTCTCTTCTATGATCTTAGCTTCTTGTATTCTTATTTGTTTCTGAAATAACATTAGCAGTTTGTTTAGTTCAAACATAAGCTCACTGGTTTGAAAATGTTATATCATAAAGAGAAAAGGCAAATCCGCTTAAAACCTGTTTCCACATGAATACCTCTATCTTCAAATTCCCAAATAGAGTAAAAAAAAAATGACAATTGTCCAGCAGATACAGCAATGAACCATAAAATCATATACAAATATTACTAGTTTTAACAATTGCCATTCTCTTTCTCTAAAAGATAATGGATTGAAATCAATCCACTGAACTTATCAACAAAATAAACCATTTCTGGAAATGGTCTAGCAGGGGTGCCCAACCTGTGGCCCATGGGCCGCATGCAGCCCAGGATGGCTGTGAATGCGGCCCAACACAAAATTGTAAATTTACTTAAAACGTGATGAGATTTTTTTTGTTGCATGTTGCAATGTATGTAATGTGTGGCCCAAGACAATTCTTCTTCCAGTGTGGCCCAGAGACACCAAAAGGTTGGACAACCCCCGGTTAGGGTTTATAATGTTAGGATCGAGGTCAACCAGGTTAGAGAAAGAGAGTCAGATCTCCTCCGGGGCATGGCTTGTTTTCCCCTCAAACACTAATGGTTTTTAAAGATCCAGGGGGAAAAATGAAGATCAAAAAAACTCTAGCTCATGTTTACCAACCTTCAAATCTGGTTATGGTCACAAAACTATGCGAATATGATTATCATATAAACTACAGTGGGTGGGGGCTAGGACGGGGGGAATGCTGACCACCACTGACCGGATAAACACTGATCCCTACAGGAATAAAAACAAGGCTGCGAATACACAATTTAACATATTTAACAATGTCATAGAGGTCATATTTAAATGATGCTAAATAACTGCAATGCAATTTTTCATAATAAAATTTTAAAATAAACTAAATACAATACTTAATCTCAATAAAGTGGTTCAGAAGTGTACACATTTCTAAGCCGTTGGATTAGCAACAAAAAAAATTTAAAATATAATGTTCCATCAACATTTCCAACACCCTAACAATCTAAAGCAAATATCTATTTGAAACACTTTACAGATGGAAATGCCTGCTGACAACCAAGTGCTTTCACCTTAAACATCGCACTCAGACTTGAGAGGTAGGAGCATCGTCTCATGCAGAGAGGGTCAGTGCCTTGGAATCACCCCGACTTAAAGGTGAACACCATTTTACTTTCACCTTTCACCAATAAACGTGATGTGATTCTGTGCATTGACCAACTGAGTAAGATTTCTGACCGGAATTTAGAAGTTTAGGCTCTCTCTTTAGTCTTTGTGATTATGCACAAATGAATGCACATATTTAGAGCTGTTTGATGATCAAATTCTTCCTGACCTGCTCTTCCAGTTGCAGTTCCAAGCTTTGGATGATGTCATCTTTTTCCTGTATTACAGTCTCCAGATCTTGACACTTTTTATATAACCTTGTCTCTGATTCACTGGTTTGAATATTAGCTGCTTTTAATTTCTCTTCCATCACTTGTACCTAAATTCAGAAGATAAACTATTAAAATTAGGCATATGCTTAATTTATCATAGTATTAAATTTAGAATTTTACTTTAACATTAAATAGATTCCTAAAAGTTATCATCATAAAAGAAAACTATGGAACAGCACATTTTAACATATAGAATAATGATAAAATCTGAAGACTACTTTGCCAAGTGGTGTTAACTTGGAGGTACAAAAGGGTACGTAAGAGATTTGAAGAATGGGACTGTATCACATAGAGTAATGTACATGTTCAGGAGAACAATAATAGTATGCAAAGCATTTCAAAGAGTATAACATCAGAAAGTTTCCAGCCCTAACTTTTTCATATTTTAAACAAAAGAGGAATATAAAGTAAAGTAGGTGAATGGTGAGAGAAAGACTCAAATTGGATGACCTAGCATAATAACATATTTTGGGGGGAAAAGATTAAACTTAGGTGAAAAAGAAACACATGTACAATGAAAAAGAAAAAGAAAACAGAACAACCTTAAGCCCCACAGATGGAATCATAAAAAATTTTAGACATATGAGTGTAAAGATATAGGTCGGAGAGTATGTCCAGTGAGGGTTTACTGATCACTAATTTAAGAAATATTCAGTAAATACCTTGCCTTGATCAGACCTGTTCTGGGTCCTGGGAAGACATCAATGAGTAAAATAGAAGTAAAATCTCTGCCTGCCTTGAAATTAAATTCTACTGGGTAAGGGAGATCACGAGTATAATAAAGATGTAAAAATTATACAGTACTTTACACAAGATGATAAGGGTAACAGGAAAAAAACTAAAAAAGATAAAAGGGTGTGTCTGGGGGTGAAGTGGTGCCTCAAATTTAGTATCTAAGATACATGGACTCTGCTTGGATCTTCTGCAAAACATATATGGACATGAAATCTTAGAAGGGACGTGTGAGTGTTGACAGTGAGAAAGAAAATAAGAAAGAAAATAAAGTACTGCGGGCTGTTTACGATATTAGGCGCTCCAGGTAAAAAAGAATGTAACTTTTGCAAGGTTTCAGATTATAAGGCTAAAGAGGGAAAATATGGAAAAGTATTTGTGAAATTAAAGGTTATAGTTAGGATGAAAAACTTTAAACTATTAAAAACACCTCTAAGTAAGGAAAATCACAAGGACTCCTTACTTAATGTTTAAAAATACTTAACATCTAGAAGGATGATGTTAAGGTTAGTTTGGTTTTGTTTTTTTAACCATGAATACAAGGTTTCATCTGTGGGTTCACTGTATAAACGTAAATTCAACTCAGCTGCCAACAGTGTCCTGTTTAAATACCACCCACATGGCTGGAAAGAACAGGATGACAGCTGGTGGGGGGGAGGTTAGGGGGTGGAGGGATTGAGCAAAAAGGAAAAAGGACTCATGGACAAGGACAACAGTGTGGTGATTGCTGGGGGAGGGGGATATAAGGGGACTAAATGGTAATGGAAAAATATACAATAAAAAAATAAATAAAATTAAAAATAATAAAAATATATTTCACTACCCAGATGATAATTTTAAGTTATCATAAGGTTTAGATTTTAACATAATATAGGGGGCTTTCTGCAGAAAGCGCAGACCAACAGTCAAGGACAAAGGCCGACCTTAGAGATGCTGCCACAAAAAACAGCTGGAGCAGGACGCACAGCTGGACAGTAAACACCAAAGGAAATGTTAGGATGGTACGGCCAGTTCTGCACAGGGCAGCTTGTAGCTGTGGGAGCAGAGAGAGAAGAGCAGAGACCAAGTCCAAGATGGTACTTCTGTTCTGGGGATACAGTAATACATGATAAACCTAAAGGGGAGCAGAATATATCTCCCCCAAGTATGCCATTTTGGCATGTTGATTATTTGAATTAAAGTTACTTGAGAAACAGCCAGTACAGAGGACATTGACCTCCTTGTCCCCCTCAAAGCAGGAAACAGCTCCCATGTGAAAGGTGCCCTCCCTGTATGAGGAGGGTAGAGGCCTCCCTGTCACCAGACATGAGGAATTTAGGGCCGAGAATGCTAGATAAACAAAGCTTGTTACTTCTTCATTTAATTTAGTGAAGCCCAAGCCCGTTTGCCTTGTCTATATTTCACAAGCTTACTGTTTCCCTGTCAAAGGAAAATAAAAGGTATAAAACCTGCCTGCTTTGTTCACTTCTAGGAGTCTCATGTTTATGGGGCTCCCATACACAATTAAATTTGTTTTTCCTGTTAATCTGTCTTAAGTCAATTCAATTATTAGACTGCCCTGTCTGGTATGGCTCAGTTGGTTGAGTATCGTCCCACAAAGTGAAAGGTCACTGGTTTGATTCCTGGTCGGGGCACATGCCTGGGGTGCAGGTCAGTCCCCAGTGGGGGGCGTGCAAGGGGCAACCAATTGATGTTTCTCTCGAACACCAATGTTTCTTTCCCTCTCTTTCTCCTTCCCTTCCCTTCTCTCTAAAAATAAATAAATAGAATCTTAACTATTAGATCAACCAAAGAACCTAGAAGAAAAATTTCTATACCTATTAACCTCAAGAAAACCAAAAATAACTGAATAAGAATAGAAATAAGTATGACCAGACCTACACCTGTAATCTCTTTTGATTGAGTCAGAGTGAGCCACCCTACAGACACTGGGTCGCCACACAAAACTGTCCTGTTGTTGCTTACGAAAGGCAATAATGTCCTGGGAAACTCTGGCTTGGGTGTACTCTTCTTCCTTGAAAAACGCGTTCAGTTTGAAAGGTGTTGTTATTTTATGAACGAATGCCACAGCCAGAGCTCCTTGGATGCACCTTTGTCATGTGCAAAATCATTCATTACCATCACAGTCTCCTAGGGAGTTTAAATCAATCGTCACTTTTTAAATAAAAAACTTCCCGAGGCAAGGAAAATGTTGGCAAACATGGCAAAGTCTCCCAGGGAGAGAGATCATGAAGTGGTTGCAGGCAACCTACTTGCCAACTGGTCCTGTTAGGACCGAGCTCCACAGGACTCATCAGCCTTTCTCGGTAATGAGTATGAACAAGGTCTGCAGGAACGGGAAGAGAACTCCAGAAGAACCAAGCAGCCTTTTAAAATGTCTTACCACAAGTCCACAGCAAATAGTCTGGTTCTTTTTTGATTCATTTAACTACCCAGAGACTGACCAATAACAAACCTACATGAATTCAAATTGGCTATTAAAGAGACTCTTGTAATTACCTATAAGAGGATATCCTTCCATGAGGAATCCTTTACCCTTTTAGCCTACCTTTCTCTACTTCCAGGAGAGCTTCTCTACCTCAGCGCACTCCTCAGCCATCTCCCCAAAGCATTTGCTGATTCTGAGGTTCCTGAGCTCTTGTGTAGTAAAGGTTGCAACAGACTTGGGGTGCTCACACCCTGCACATTCCAAAGAAAGGACTGACTCTTGATTGGCTACTGGGAAATAACCTCTGAGCCCTCAAAAATATCATGATAAAACTGTCTTTACATACCTGAGATGCTGGGCCACACCAGGTAGTTTATGCTAACAATTCAATTTATGATGAGTACCTTTTTTGTTCATTCACCTGAGGTCCTAGGCCATGCTGTATCATTTTGGCTGGCTGCTGGAGGGGTTGGAGACTTGATAGCTAAGGTCAATCGGATGTGCATTCCATGCTGACAAGACTCACCCCCCGCCCCAGTAAAAATTCTGGACACCAAGGCTTGGATGAACTGGTTAGCATACTTTGTATGTGTTCTCACACAACATTGATGGGATCATCAAAAGCATCCCTATGTAACTCTGCTGTGACAGGGCAGCTGGAAGTTCATTCCTGGTTTTCCCTGAACTCTGCCCTATGTGCATTTTTCCTTTGCTAATTTTAATCTGTACCCTTTTTCTGTAATAACTCATAACCATGAGTATAACAGCTTTTCTGGGTTCTGTGGTGAATCATCAAACCTGAGGGTAGTCTTGGGGACCCCGACGCAACTCCATATGGTATTTTCCATATGCCCACACTGAAAAAAAGCAGGAGCTGCAAATATTGTTTCCATTGCAATTACCTTATTGATATTTCCTTCTTTCCATTTCTAACCTTGTCCCCTCACACACACTTCAGGTAAATAAGATGCGACTATATTTTTGAGTGGGGGCTGAAAGTTTCTGTTTCTCTACATACACTGCAATGTCAAGACAAAGATGCCTGACCATCCCAGAATAGAATGGAGAAAGGAATTTTAAGAGTATATTGACTCCCAGACCATTTTCCACTTATTTAAAATTTATTGCAAATCCATTAATCGTTCTCATCATATCTGAAACACAATTATTTTGGCATACTGCTTTACGCAGGCAGGCCAGAACCATTCTCACTGAAGGTGAAAAGGAAGGAACAGCACTGGATAAAGTAGGGTTTCCATGTAATGAAATAAATCACTACAAGGTCCTAGAGATTAGGATGACTGAGTAGTAACCATTTATTAAGAACCAAAAATGATGAATACTAAGAACTAACTTTACAGAAAGGCAGATCAGCCCACCTAGTAGAACAGTCAAAGGGAATGGTAAATCCAGCTCCTACCAGGTCTGAATCAAACACAGGCAAGTGCATAAACCCAGAAGGACAGAAGGAAAACACAAACCTCTTCAGGGGAAATTATTTACCCTTCTTTGTTGAGAATAGAACGGTGTGGTAGACTTGAGTACACACATAATCAGGTACTTGAGAATGAATCCTGTGTATCAATGCCTTCCAAATGGGCTGCTTTTCTGTCTCACGGGAATACTCATGAGTAGTACCGTGTTGATTTACATACACTGCTTTCAAAAGTTGTGAACAACAAACACATACTAGAGCATTATGTATAAAGAGTGCTAAGATTTCTCTAGAAAAATGTCTGCTATTTTTCATAGCCAACTTATTTAATGGTTATGTAGGAGATGCCAGTCATGAGTGAACAAGAAGAAAAATGTTCAAAGCTAAAAAGTGTGGCGCTGAGCTGGTTTCAGCTGATTACTGCTTGTAGTGGTGAAACATTCCTTTTTGGTTAATATAAATACAGTTTAAGTCTTAGGATACGGCTCAATGACAAGGGACAAGCTAAACTGAAGCAACATAAACAGTAGATAGGCCACAGTCCCATGGAAACTGTTAAAGACAGCAAAGGATTCAGTTACTCCAACTTAATAATATTTACTTAATCTTGTGAAGGCCAAGAAAAGTGGCTGTGATGGGTGCATGAGAATTCATTTGCTCTCTGTTTATATTTCCTGTTAACTTGCAGATTCATTATGAAGTGTTTAAGAAAAAATTCCTTTGGAAGCAGAAAAAATAGGGAATGAAGAAATTTAAAGTCCTGTGACAAAAAGAAATTATCTACAGATTTTAATAAATTATATAGAAACAGGGAGATTTGCAAATCTCACTCTTTTTGGGGAATGGGGGTTGATTTAATTAAGGCAGTGTGTCTAAAATAACCAATCATGGTATTTTAGTGATTAAAAATGTAACACAAAGAATTAAACAGCTTCGCCCCTAGTATCCTCAAAGGACAACTTCAAATAAGAAAGTGACATTTTATAATTTTACTGATAGTTATTGGCTTTGTAGCCAATAATTACATAGAAGTGGAGAGATTACTATTCGATTCAATAAGCTGAAGAATAATAAAAAACCAAGCACAGCACAGATCCCTCCCAGTACTACTAGTACTTCTACCAATACCTAAATTTGAGGTCTTAAAGAATTATTGGTAGTTTTTTAATGTGATGATAGTACTATAGTTAAGATTTTTCAAGTATAACCATTTAAGAACATTAAGGATTGGGTTAGTTTGGGTTTCTTTAGACATTTGTCAGGCTATTAAAAGAACCTACTGTGTAAAATTAAATCTTTTAGGTGACAACAAGATTTGATAGTACTGTAATCAAATCAAAGAAAGATGACAAGAGCAAGGATAAAAAACTTAACATAAACTTCTTGGAGGAAAAATAATTTTGAAATTCCTGGCTGAATCTGACAGAGATCTTTTCATAAAATGTGAAGTTACGGGTTTAAGATCACTGGACAAACCTTCAGGCTGGTGGCGTCACCTCCACCACTCACTTTGCTGTTGGTACGGCCAGAAGGGCCATGTGACTGAGCAAACATTCAACTTGCCTCCCTATACCTAGTAACAGATGAAGTATGAAATTTGCATATATTTTTCCTAATATAATTCTAAGCATTGTTCTATACGAGTAGTATACACATATATCCTTTGTAATCATTATTTTTAATTTTTGTTTAATACTTCATGGAATACGAAGCTCACTTATTTATTCTTCTAGAATATAGCTCTTCATATTATTTCCAGCTCTTATTACTGTAAATAAAGCTGCTATGAACATTACGTATATAGAAAACTTCATTATGGCTAGGATTACCATAAAACCCCATATTTGATTTTCTCAAAAATAAAACTTCTTAACAGAAGTATGTTTATCCTTTTGAAAACCTGTTAAATGGCAAAATAAAGCTAGATTTTCCATTCTCTCTGTGGATCCAGTTCATGAATAGTCAAAATGATAAGATGTAGGGGATGGGAGAAGGTTATTTTCAGGATTCTTTTGGGAAAAACAAAGTTGATATTGCTAGAGGCAGAAAAACACATTTTTAACTAAAATTATATCATACCTGTTGAAAAGCTTTTTCTGCTTGACGTTCAGCATCAATAACTTGTCTCTCAAGCTGTTGCATCTGTAAAGTAAGAAAAACATAAAAATTCATATTTCCCTTTTGAAAGAGACTTAGAAATCTCACATTATCATCCATTTCTTCAGGAGTATTTAAAGGAGTTCAATGGATATGAATTACGTACAATTTATCACATTAAAGGCTCTTTCAGCGCATATTTAAAAACCAATCAAAGAAAATACCCAAGATTTGATACTTCTGAAACAATGTAATATACATCACATGAGTATTCATCAATACAATTTTCTTTATTGGATTATAAATTACAAATTACGGACCAACATGTAGTAAAAACAATAAATTCATTTTAAGAGAATAGTAAAACCTCAAATGTCATACTTTTTTTGTTGATCAGAAAGTCACAATGATATCAGAAAGATGCTGCATTCTCATAAGCTCTTTTGTACTGTATCATCACTGGAGAATACACAAAGGAGCATTATTGGGCTGTTTTGAGACTTGGACCAAACACTGGAACAAAGAGGAGCCCTATAGCACTAAGAGTGATTAATCTGTTTAATATTTTTTTAAAAATAACATGGATATTATAATTATATCTTTGAAAAGCACTGCAACAGCTACAACTGGTTCTTGCTTGCACCTCACACTACACTTGATGTCCTTGAAAATTTAGAGTAGCTTCTGTTTCCTAGGGATGCATCCCAAACTTATCTGGCGACTTTCATTACATAACTATGGAAGGAGGAATTGTTTCTGTATAGAGTCTATGAAAAGACTTAGCTTTCTCAAGAAGTCTAAAACGTGTGCAGGTCTAAGTGATTTGGAAGTTATCTGAAGACATGCAGCTGGCAGTGTGCCTGAAATATTCAGGAGTTCTTGCAGAAATGCAGAGGATTCCAAAGAAAAAGCCGTATTTAACACACAACCAATTGCTAGTTCAAGAGACAATCCCAACTAATGCTGAGCAAGTAGCAGAAGGCTGCTGTTCAGTTGCGGCTAGTACTTTCAATGGACTGACTCCAAAAAGATGATAGTAATAATGTGCGGCATGTACGAGATAAAGGCATTTGAACATTATTTCAACACCACACTGGTTTTCTTGTCTCCAGATGGTTCAAAAAATGAGGGCTGCAGAGCATAGAGAACAGTGCCCTCCAAGAGCACTTGCAATGTGGCTAGTCCAAAATGAGATACGGTGTAAGTGTAAAATACACATCAATACTACATACATTATTTGAAAACCTAATACAAAGTATAAAATAGCTCAGTAATGTTTTATATTGACTCATACTGAAATGATAATATTTTGGATTTGTTGCATTAAATAAAACATAGTGTAAAATTACTTTCATGTTTCTTTGTATTATTTTGTTTATTAAAAACATACATAGATGGATGAAATAATGTGTCCGGGATTTGCTTCAATATAACACAAGAAGGGAGAGTGGGTCAGGGTACAGATGAAATAGGATTTGTCCTGAGTTAATAATCATTAAACCTGGGCACATGAGGGTCCATTATAATATTCTGCTTACATGTGTATGTTTGAAAACTCTGCTTACATGTGTATGTTTGAAAATGATATGTAATATGATAAATGTGTGTGTGTGTATATATATATATATATATATATATGCTAATTAGGAGGCCATTCGTGACCTTTGTGAGGTCGGCTGGAGAGTGGAGAAGCAAGGACATATGCTGGAATGCCAGGCTACGTGAATTAAAGTAACTAGTTGGGGTTGGAGAGCCACCAAAGTCGGGCACCATCAATCCCTTCCCCCTGCCGTTCACATGCCACTTCTCCCACCCACAGGTGAGGCCCATTGCCCTTTGTGACTCGCCTTGACCCACAGAATGCCCTGGAAGAGATGCAGTGCCATTCTGAGTCTTGCCTTTAAAACTTATTTACATTTACAATATATTTGTATTTTTTCTTTTAATGAAAACACATCTATACGATGAATTAAAAGTCTGCTACTGTGGCAAAGCCACGGCAGACTGAGGAGTTGTTTAGGGTGGAATTATTCTCCAAAGCGAAAGAACTCCTTCAGTTGTGTTAATCATCCTACCCAAAATGTGAGTTTATCAAACCCTATCCCAACGCCTCTCACACCCCCTCAGGTTTTCAAATTAGGCAGTTTTATGGTAATGTTGGAAAAACCACTAGTTCTCTCTACAGGACCAGAAGGGATCATTGAAATCTTTCTGGTTGCCTGACCTTTTTCTGGTTGTGTAAAATGGATTCATACAACATTTAGCACCTTCTACTATCCATCAAAGCTAAATAATTGCCTAAATTTCAAGAGCTTGATTTAAAGTTTAAATGAAAGTGCTATTCTTTGTTCTAGAAAGGGCCCAGTCCCTGCTTTTGATGCTCAGCTCTCCACTGCTATTGGCTTCCCATCCTTCCCCTCACCAAACCCCCGCCACAATGCTGCCCTATACAGAGATTTTTTTTTTGTAATTATCACCACCTCCCAAGGGTTTCTTTGCCACATCCAGTTTCACATTCTATTACTACAATATAAAGAATTTACGCTTGCTCTGTCTTTTTAAAAAGTGCTCGGGGTAACCACTTAATAGAAATTGTCTAGCTTCTAAAGCATCAGAGGGATGGAGAGTTGCAAGGGAGGGGATAAATAAAGAAAGCTGTAACAACATGATATATAAAAACAGAATACATTTATTATTTCAGACATAAAGAGATTATCTCACTAGTTAAATAAATAAGTGTAGCTAAATATTATTTAAAAGAGCATACTTGAAAAATGTCATTAAAAGTTTGAAAGTAAAAGGATAGAAAAATATACCAAGCAAAGAGTAACTAAAAGCAGTATCAAAATCAGACAAAAAAGACCTTAACACCAAAGTTTTATTAACAATAAAGAGTGTCAATAATTATAAATAAGGCAAGTCAAGAAGGTATAACAATTCTGATCCTGAATACACCTAACTTCAAAGTATGTAACCCAGAAGGTTTGATTCTTTTTTTATATACTTTGAAAACTCAAAATACATTGTTATTTTGTTTAGATAGTGATTTCCATGGTAACACCCTATTAAGAAGATTTCCTCTTAAAAGACTGAATAAGTCCATTTACTTAACAATTTGATTTAATTTTTCAGTGTGTTTTGTTTATCAAAGCCATAAATACACATAAAGTGTCAATTAGTTCCATAAGATTTACTAATAAAAATAATTGCACTCTTTTAGCCCATTTTCTTAATATTTACTTTCATGTACTAAACAGAAGTACAAGAAGTTTACTTTCATGTAAGCCAGAGAAAAGGCTTCTTTTCCGTTGACTTGTTCAGTGCGGTCATCTCTGGCTTCCTTTCTGGAGACTGAGGACTCGGGTCTTCAATTGTGGCGCCGTCCCTGCCGGTGCACCCCCCTCCTCCCACAGCGTTTGCGCCTCACCTTCCGTTCAGTCACTGTTCTGGCTCAATGTTCTTGTGACTAGGCAAGACAGTCATGTAGTAAACTATGGTGACTTTTTCCTTTGCTCCTTAACTTTTCTCCCTGAAGTTAAAGGTCTTTGTTCTTTTATTTACTCAGCTTTCTCTGCACTTATCAATAAATCATCTCCAAATCCCCACTGCTGTCTAAATCACCTCTGAGAACGTTCATTCACCCCTGATTTTCTACCAGGTTCATTTTCCGTGATCTCCCACAGCCTCTGACCTGCACCAACATGACTGGCTCCCCTCCGGGCCTGGCACGGCTCTCTTCGTGGGGAGGCCCTTCAACTTCCTCCTACATTAGGCCTCCTGTATCTTATATCCTACGTCTTTCCCTTTCTTGGTTTACTTCCTGTTCTTTAATGGAACACATCCTTCTGAAGAGTCCTCAGAAAGGTTATATGGGATCTTACAAGTCTTAAAAATTCATCCTAATTCCTAGTCCTTTATATGGACCTGTTTATTTTCTTCTGAAAGCTTGGAGAATCTTTTCTTTGGTTTATATATTCTGAATTTTCATGACAAGACCCTTGAGGGGAAACTATTTTTATGCTATACTAGGTAGTTGGTAGACCCTTTCAATCTGGAATCTTTGTGTATTGTTTCACCGACGCTCTCCCCTCCAGCTCTCCCATTATTCATATCTTGGACAGACTGGGCTAGTCCTCTAAATTTCTCCACTTTCCTCTCTTGTCTTCCATCTCTCTAACATTTCTCTCTGCTTCCCAGGAAACTACCTTAAATTTATATTCCAAACTTTCTATTAAATTTGCTATTTCTTCTAGCATGTTTTTTTTTAACTTTCAAGAGTTTTTATTTATTCTCTGAATATTATTTGTTTCATGGGTGCAATATCTTTTCTCTCTGGGAATACTGAAAATGGAATTTTGCTTGTTTTGTTTCTTTTTTCCCTGTACAGGCAATATATTTTTTTTCTGATTGTTCTCTATTGTTCACATAAGAGATTTTCTTTACATGGCAGTGATTCAAGAGATGACTACTTACGTTCAAGGGTAAGAGACTAAACAGCGTTAGCACATATAAGGGGCTTGTTGACCATGAACTGTGTGTAACATCAGGTAATCTGGCTAGACTTTGGTTGGGAAACCACTGATGTGAGCATTATTACCTCTTTTCTCCTGGGCCAAAATGATTCCCCAAAGACTTTCAATCTCCTCCTATAGGATAAATGTTTGGCTACCAGCATTTTAGGAGCCACGTGGGAGAAGAAGGTTGGGAATGGTTGGGGGGGCATACACTTACCACTAAATATGCATCTATTCAATTAATCCCCTTGTTTTTGGTAGAGTAAAAGAAACCACAGCCTAGAATAAGGACTAGAGGGTCCCTAGCTTCTCTTCCTGGGAACTAACTGCCCTGCAGAACCTTGTAAAGACCTAGAGGGAGGAGGAAGGTGTGGACCCAACAACAACTGGCATCAATGGAAAATATGAGTCAACTAATTCCCTGCAACCTTTTCCCTCATCCTCATGTGCTGAATGTCCAGCAGCTAAGCATTTATTTTCTGTTAAAAGATTGAAACATTCTTTTCTTATGAAACTGAATAAACTGGTTGGAGGGCATTAGTCCAACAACCGTGGCACTTATGGGCTCACAGTGTAGGAAGCGGTCTCCTACCCCCTCCCCCTAAAACCGAGACTAACAGTTGACCAGCACCGAGTATTTACACACAATTACCAGTCAACTTTTCAGATGTCCCATTCTTAAATGTAAATGGGCTACCAAAGATCATCAGATGTTTGAGAAAAACTTGCAACTTGAAAAAATAACAAAAATAAAAATAAGAAAGTAATCGGAGGAAAGAAAGATAAATTGGGAAATAGAAGAGAACTTTTAAAAATTCTAATCAGTGTTCAAGAACCAGGAACTTTCAATCACATGGTTTTACAGCCACACCATAGACAGAATTTGTTATTCAAAGCTTAGGAAATTGATGTTCAGCATGAGCATGCCTCATGCTCCCAGCCGGTGGCATAGCTGGGATTCTGAGCAATCACGTTCTGCTTCCATAATGCTATTTCCGTTGACCCACCATGGCTTTGGTGTTTATAAACTCCCGACCCAATGTATACTTACACAAAACCATATGAAAATCAGTCCTAAATATAATAAGCCACAAAATTCTTAGATGTAATGCATTTGTCTTTATTTCTGTCCTTTGGACGCTATTCTTTCAGCCTAGGAATGTTTTATTGGTAACTTAAAATCATATCAACATTCATAATAGGAGCTGTCTGTTCTCAAGGAACCTAATACAGAAGGAAACACAGGGATAGAGGTATAACCACGAGAGACTAAATTTGAAATTGGAGATGCTAACGGAATTCTACCACTGAATAGGGAATAAGCTAAGCAATTTCTCCTCAGATTTTGTATTTGTTTCATCACACAACAGTGGTTAAGACAGGAATAATGAATAGCACATAACAAAAATTCAGTAAATGTAATATAAACTTTGATAAGAGAAATTCACTACATTTTAACAGTCTATATTCTTGATTGCAAATACTGAACGTGTCACATTACATAAGTGGAAATACACATTTAAGTATTCCAGTGAAGTTTAGAATACTTTAAAATCAGTTTAAACATAAAAATAGTGTGAAAGGCAACACTTCAATTTTGAGTGATTGTTTTTATAATCATTCAAGCTGGAAAATAACTTTGCAAAACAGTTAAAATAAAGCAAGGCAAGAAATGTTCATGTAAGTTTTTCCTTTCACAGTGTAAACCAGCATGTAAAGCTTGGGCCAATTCCACAACTAAGTCACTCAAAGAAACTTGAATGATCTGCCGCTCATATCAGGCACTGGGCAAAAATAAGTATTTCATGAACTGGCCACTTAATGCGATAA
Organism: Micronycteris hirsuta; assembly: GCA_004026765.1. Lineage (NCBI taxonomy): Eukaryota > Metazoa > Chordata > Mammalia > Chiroptera > Phyllostomidae > Micronycteris > Micronycteris hirsuta. The sequence goes on from PVJI01004968.1 coordinate 36,705, forward strand.
CAAAATGAAGTAGCAAAATCTACCCCTACTGTTTTGATTACTGCAGAAGTGTTCTCTCTAGCCAGAGTGAACACAGCAGCAAATGACACAAGAAGACCCGCCATTGATCTTGGATCATACCGCCACCATGCTTCACGCTTAGTGTTCCAAGTATTGCAGACTGGCTATGTTACACGGAACACACAGAACTTTCACGCACACTGCAGCAGACAGCAATTCCCCAAGTATCTCTCCTCCTGAGTTTTTCCCATGGGACCCATGAAAGAAAGGACTCTATCGCCATTTTGTAATAATAAATACCTTCAGTCAGTAGCCCCCAAAATGACATTTAAATTAGCCTGTAAAGTCTTATTGTTAGAATACATATAATTTCCGTTAGGCGCTGTGAAATATTAGGTGAGGCAATAGAGAGACTGAAGGAATGTGGAATTTAAATAGGGTAATTGTGGTTATATGAAAAGCAAATATCATGCTGCCCAAGGACTCCTCCTGTCTAGGAGAGAATTTCAGACCACCTCTGGGGAATCACATTCGCAAAAGGAAGGTCAAGGGGCCAGAAACCTCAGAACAGTAATGCAGTATCAGGTAAAGGCAGCATTAGGTGATTTGGACCTATAGAAAAACTGCATATTTTTCACCCTTTTCCTGTCACAGAAAATCTCACCCATAGGGAATAACATTCCCTTCAACTTAAAATGAAACCTTTCCTTTTCCTTCCCTGACTCAGAAAACTAATAATATTGTAAAGTAGGAAAACTACTTAAATCTCAGCTTCCCTGAAGAGTTTATATTTGGCATACTAGAGAGATTTCCAACACCATTCCTTAAATTCCTCTAAAGACCTCTCCCACTTACAGCAGTATTTGACCAAGACTTCAATAAGGCCTTTTTCTTCAAAAACTGCAATATTCCAAGTTACTTGGAAATTATGATGAAAAAATGCAAGACAGTTCTTTTTTAAAAAAATTCCATGTATTCTCCTACTCCATCTCCAAAGAACACAAGGTGTATATAATTGAAATCTGCCTTTCATTATAAAAGAACTCTGAGATCCTCTCACACATCTCACGTAAAAAATTCAGAAAGATATTTCTTATTAATCGGTAATTACATTTGTTTATGTCATCTCCTTACACACTTAACCAGTATATTCACTTAGAAACATATAGGAAAATAACAATGAGTTATTTCTACATTGTAGCCACCCCATTAACTGTAATACAGAAAAGTGTGAAAGATCTAAGGTTTAATGTCAGCTCTGCAATTTTTAGCTGTGTGATATCAGGCACACTATTCATATACTCTCAGTCTTAATGTCACTATACTTAGATTGGGAATAATAATAGTTACTCATAAGGTTACTCTGGGGTTTAAATTAGTTAACAGTTGTACTAATGCTTAGGAACCATAGTTAACACCTAGTGTTAGCTGCTTATAGCCAGTGCCAATAGAACAGAACTGAGAAGCAAAACTAGAAAAGAAAAGCTGGCTAGAATTCCTGGCAAAGAGCTAAAGAGTCAAATTAGTATTCTTTCAAGAACCTTCAGCCTTGGGCCGATATCCATTTGGAGGGAAGGTCTTAGAGAACTATTAGGGAAAAAGCTATGGGGGCAGATTGGTCCTAACAGAAACCCAGTGGGTACGAATGGGACCAGACTGGCCTGTGGACCGCAATAGTTGATTCAAGCTGGCATGCAGAAGCAATGCAATAGGGTTTGCTTTGGAAAAATGCAATGTTATAAAGTATTATTACTACATACATACACACATCCTAACACATACATACCTGCCCCCAGGCAGAGATGGATTTATATGTTGCATGGCTGAATAGCAGAAGACAGAATAGATGAGTGGGTAAATATATCAGAGGAAACAAGGATGAAATAAAACTAGATGAGAGAGGCCATATAGAGTGATGGCTAAGCATTCAGGCTCTAAAAGCAGAATGCCTGGTTTTAAATCTTGGTTCCATCACTCACTTTTTGGCACAAACTCAGGCAAGCTAAATAACTGCTTTGTGCCAAAGTTTCCCACTATGTAAATATGAGTTATATTAGTACCTAACTGAGGTGGTTGTTGTAAGGATTAAAAAGTTAATTTACATAAAGCGCTTAGAAAATTGCCTGGCACAGGGTAAGCATCAGTTTCCTAATCTGTAAAATGGAAACAATAAAATGGATTACTTCACAGGTTGTTAGAAGAATTAAATAAATTATATCTACATAAAGTGCTGAGCACATAATAAATCAATAAATACCTGGTATTTTTATTAAAACATGGATGGGTACCAAAAGTCATTTTCAATCCAGAGAAAAGTATTTCATAATGGAATATAACAGAAAATATTGTGAAAAATGTTATTCTCATTCTGGTGTTGAATCTATTTACTGGAAAATCATGAGTAACTTGGCATATTTATCCACTTTCCACTGTATGAAGCACATGCAAGTAATTCCATCTCTTAGATCTGGCAAAAGATGTAAGTCATAGACACAAAATACAAAAGACCAAAAAGAAGAAAAAAACAAGGAAGAAAAAGAAACCACAACTAAAACAGAAATTTTGAAATACTATTCCTCTCAAAATTGTTTCACTAATAAAGAAAAAAAATCTAATGACATAAATAAATCATCGAAAAGCTATTGATAATTTTACCTGTAGAGAAAAATGACACAAAGTTTAGAAAATGGACACTCAAAAAATTCTGTTGCAACACGTCTTCTAAAGAACCAATGTTGCCATCGAATTCAGAATTTAAAGGTCAATTAATTGGAAACCAAACAAGCATAACTAATATTCAGTCCATAAAGAAACCAGGAGAGTATAGAAGTCAAGGGAACTAAGAAACCTCTGAACAGGATGCGGTCAACAGCGCGCCTGCCGCTGGAGACGCGAAGGCAACATCTGGGAGGTTATCCATGAGGTTTAGCAACAAGGATATAATTGGTAATCTTGACAAAATCATTATATGCGGTGGTTAGGATTATGGAAAGTCCAGATAAATCACAGCACAACCCAGGAAATCATTTTTATAGAGAGAAGAGCAAAAACAAAACATGCGTCACTAACTTTGAGTTAGGATAAGCTTTCCCAATTTAGAGAAACTCAAACTGGTATTTGTTTCAAGCTATAATTTTAATTCTAATAGTGACAAACAAAGCAAATGTATATTGACGATTTATTCTACAAAGATTATTACTGGGTCACCCTCTGACTCAAACTAAATGAGATAACTTTAATCTTTCCACTTAAAAGACGTTAAAGCACAGAAGTTTAAGATGATATATATGAAAGTTTAAACTGAATGATGTTATACTGGATTCTAGTGATATATAATTTTATCATTAGAATACCTCTGTATCAAGAGATTCTTAGCTAGCAATGAAAGGAAAATTTAAGGTGATCTTTTTCAGAAATGTGATACCAAGGATTATGCAGACTAGAATTTAAGAAACCAGCAGTAAGTTCCTCTGACCAGTTTTCAATGACCATTAATATCATTTATCCATTCACCCAGACAGCACTGTCCAATAAAAATATACAATGTGAGTACATGTATAATTTTAAATTTTCCAGTACTCAAAAAAGTAAAGAGAGATAAATAAAATTAATTTTAATATCTTTATTTAACCCAATATCCAAATGAATATTATTATGTCAACATGTAGCCACTATGAAAATTATTGCTGAGATATTTTACATTCTTTTTTTCACACTAAATCTTTGAACTCTGCTGTGTGTTTTACATTTGCAACACATTTTAATTTTAACTAGCCTTATTTCAAATGCTCAACAGCCACTTCTGGCTAGTGGTTGCAATATTGGACAGTGCAGATCTGGAACCCAAGTTCCCTGGAAATAGGAACATGGGTTGTCTTCTTCACAGTTGTAACTGTAGCATTAAGAACAGTGTCTGTCACATAATCACCCCTCAATGAATGTTTGTTGAGTGAATAAATGAGCAAATAAATGATAAATGAATTTATCTATTGACTTTATACATATACATGCCCCCCCAGATTCTTGAGAATGAGACCATACGTACTACACATGTCTTGCCCATGGGATGCAAGAATTGTTTCTCAAATGAATTAATATATGAATAAATAGACTATGAAGGCTGAAGGAGAAGACACACAGAAATCCTCATGAGCATGAAGTAATGGGTGGTATGTTTTCACATCTTTGGAAATCAGACATGGTATATTAATATTATAACTTATGTTTATGTGTGTATAAATATGCTTCGGTTTAGATTTAAATGCATATATATAAACATTAATAAAATTAAAATTTAATTAAATTATTAGAACTATTAAGAGAAGCATATAATTAAATTCAATTCTAGCTGAAATGATAGTTTAGTAATATATAGTTAGTCAAATAATGGCATATTTTCAAATATATTAATAGTATAAATACATTTTACTATCAATAGGGAATGTTCTCCTATAATAACTTTAAACATGACTTTCCTAAACATTTAAGTAGATCAAAATTCTGTCATCCTTCTCTAGTAAAACCAAATAAATTAAAGCTTTTCTCCCTGGAATGAATGCACTCCACATTCATCAAATACACACAATGCTTACATATTCCACTAGTATTTGCAAAGAAATGTTTTTTGTCTTAATGTCCAATTTACTGTAAAACTGGCAAAAGACTATGCCAAATAGTGCTTCAAAGCCCTGACAGAAAGTTAAATGATATTCATTATATTTTAAATGTTTACCCTCAAAATACTGAGATTATGTATTATAAATGCAAGAGGCTCTAAGTACCCGGTGTTTAATAATAAAGGTTAGGAAGAAAGCTTACCTTCTCCGCCAGGAGCTCTCTTATCTTGCTTGCTTGAACTCTAAATTTCATGAGCTGGGACTCCAGAGCTACGCATCGTTCTTTCCAATCTACTGGTCCCTCTGTCTCAGAAAGCTCTGCCATATTTCTTCTAGAAAAGAAAGCATTCAAATGGCATAATACCAATTAGCATTCAGGAAATTCATTAGATCGCCCAATGCACACATTCTAGTTGCCATCTAATGATATCCAGATACAAGTTTTGTATTCAGGGGTAAATTCCAGAACTGGTGATAGCTCACCGAAAGGACTTGGTGGGAGATGGTGGGTCAGGGTTGGAGGCTTCACTGCGCTCATTAAACTTTCTACGGAACTTAACCTTTCTACGTCACGGTGTATCCAGTCTAGATAATACACGGTTCTTCTTCATGGGTATGTTATGAGGAAGAAATTAAATATTGCTGTTTTTAACAGCACTTTGAACAGTGTAATAGCACTACAAGCAGAGTACTATAATGATTTTAGCTCTGCCCAACAGATAAAATTTTTAAATCTATCACCTCATGATTTCACCACATCCTTAAATCTACACAATTATAATATAGATCATATATATTTACAGAATTATTACATATATTATATACCAATTGTTAGCATGATAGAATAACCTAAAGAAGCTTTATATCCTAAAGAATTATTACATATATTATATACCAATTGTTAGCATGATAGAATAACCTAAAGAAGCATGATAGAATAACCTAAAGAAGCTTTACAATTAAGGCTTGGATATATAATTATTACTTATCACCACCCTAAATTTGTCCAAGTCCAGGTTGTTTTTCAAGCCAAAATCCAATATTTAACTGGGCAAAGAGTTATAACCCTAGACAAGCTTACATAATTTTATTTGGTGCAAGAAGAGAAAATGTATAAATGTAAAATTTGGAATCACCTATAGTAAGTAAATAAATCTGGAATTGGTGTTTTCCATATTGACTTTCCTTTTGGAGGAGATTAATCCCAGACAGAAGCACTGTAAGGCAGAAGCCAGGAGGCAGGGAAAGTGGTTCTGAAATCTTAAAGTGCAAAAAACTATTACTTGATTTTGAAAGCAAGATTGTTTCTGGTTCTGGGATTCATAAAAGTAGTCTTAAATGTTTTTTAATGTTTCACCAGGCCATTTAATAAATGTCTTGATATTAATGTATTTCTGAATTGGTCTTGCTATGAACTGATAAAATTCTCATTAGAAATGGATGTCCTTGGAGAAGCCAAGCCCCAGTCATGGAAAATATGTGACAACAAAACTCTCAGAACCCAAGGCTAGAACTCTAGCTGGAAGTATGCCATTCTGTTCTTTTGTTTTACAAAAATATGTCTCCCTCACATACTAGCAAAATTTATTTTCCCAATATTTACATATAACCCCTAACCTACACCAGTTTTTAAACCCACAAAAGATTATCTTCCTAGCATAAATATTGTTCTATATTTCAATCAGATTTAACTCAGTACTCAATACTTATATCACTCAAGGCCCTGGCTGGGTGGCTCACATCCTGGTATGCCAAGGTTGTGAGTTCAATTTCTGATCAGGGCACACACAAGAAGCCACAAATGAATGCATAAATAAGTTAAACAACAAATCGATGTGTGTGTGTTTCTCCCTTCTTCTTTCTCTAAAAATCAATCAATAAAAAATACTTATGTCGCTCAATAATTTAGAAATAAATATAATGAAAATTTTCTTTATTAAGAGCACCACAAGCATGTCAAAGCCTCTAGTTGCTCCTAAGTTCTCACCATAATTTAAGGGAAACTTATAATGGTAGAGCTAAAAATCATTCTCTTTTCATTTCTTTTGTTTTTATAGAAGCCTCACCCTATTGTTTTCTGAGTTTCTTCCCTAAAGATATTAGCCTTGTTAATGACCTTTTTCATTACCCACATTAATATTTACTATCAACGATGTAGGAGTAAGTAATGCAGTCCATCAGTCACAAAGTTTTTCTCCATTCTACCACTACTTCATTTCTCTCCTCATTAGCTTTAGAGTGGACAAGGAAAGAAAATATGGATGAAATATTAAAAATAAAAAGCGGTCCTGAAATGGATATCCTTAAGTCTTGAACCACTCATATCACTGCACAGAAATGAAGGCACATTCTTCTAGAGCAACAAGAAGAATCTATTTCATGTTGGTTAATTTTTGCACTACATTTAAGATAGCTTGTTTATCTTTTACTGTAAAATTATTATAGTTTTTAAAATAATATAAACATGTTTTTAACAAATTAAAATTAATCAGTATAATGAGCCACATGAATATAATAAAAGATAAAGACCGCATAAGCATTTTGATAGATGCAGAAAAACACTCAACAAAATTCAACAGCTTTTCATGATAAAAACACTCAACAAGCTAGTTAATAGAAGGAAACTCCCTCAACCTGATAAAAAGCATCTATGAAAAGCCCTCAGCTAACATGGTAAATGACTGATCACCTAATATCAGAAATAAGACAAAGATGTCTGTTCTCACCACTTTTAGTCAATGTTGTACTTGAGGTTCTAATCAGGGCAAGAAAATGAAATAGAAAACATCCAGATTGGAAAGGAAGAACTAAAACTACCTCCATTTTCAGATCTCATGCTCTTGTACATAGAAAATTCTAAGGAATCTACAAAAAACTATTAGAACTATTTGAGTTCAGCAAAGTTTCAGGATACCAGATTAATGCAGGAAAAAATCCAAACATGAAATCAAGAATATATTCCATTTATAATAGCATCACAAAGAATTCAATACTTAGGAATAAATTTAACAATAGAAGTGTAAGTCTTGTACTTTGAAAACTGCCAAACATTACTGAAAGAAATTTAAAGAGACCTAAATAAATGGAAGACATCACACATTCATAGATTGGAAGACTTATATTGTGAAGATATCAATACTTGCAAATGGATATACACAGTCAATGCAATCCCTATCAAAATTCCAATTGCATTTTTTGCAGAAATCAACAAGCTGATCCTAAAATGCATATGGAAATTCAGGGGGCTCAGAAAAGCTAAAACAATCTTGAAAAGCTATAGGACTCAAATGTTGCAATTTCTATAAATTTCTGAAATTACTATAAAGCTACAGTAATCAAGACTATGCAGCACTGGCATAAAGATAGACATTGGATATTTGGAATAAAATGAAGAATAAAGAATTAAAACTTCACATTTACATTCAATTGGTTTTTAACAAAGGTGCCAAGACCACTTCAGGGAAAAGAATAGTCTTTTTAAAAAACAGCACTCTCAAAATGGATCAAAGACCTAAATATAAAAACCTAAGCTCTAAACTTCTAGAAGAAAACACAAGTATTTGTGAGCCTGGATAGAAAACAATTTCTTAGATATGATGTGTAAAGCATAAGTAATCAAAGAAAAATAGGTAAATTGGACCTGATACAAATTTTAAACTTTTGTGCTTCAAAGTATACCATTGGGAAAGCAAAAGAGAACCCAAAGAACTGGAAGAAATATTTGCAAATCATACATCTGATGAGGGACCTGTATTCAGAATATATGAAGAATTCTTACAACTCAACAACAAAAACAACTAAATAGTAGGCAAAGGATCTAAATAGACATTTCTCTAAAGAATATATACAAATGGCCAATAAGTACTTGAAAAGATGCTTAACATCATTAGCTATAAGGGAAAATGCAAATCAAAATCACAATAACACACCACAATGCACCAAATAGGATGGTTATAATAATAATAAAAAAGATATGTAATAACAGTGTTGATGAGGATGTAAAGAACTTGGAACTCTCGTGCAATGCTACTGGGAACATACAAATGGTACAGCTCTTTCAAAAATAGTTTTAAAGGTTCCTCAAAAGTTTTAACATAAAGTTACCATATGACAAAGCAACTCTAATGCTAAGTATACGAGAGTTTAACTTTGAAAATTGAATACGTAAATCCACACCAAAACTTGTACACGAATGTTTATAGCAGCATTATTTAAAAGCCAAAAGGTGGAAATAATCCAAATGCCCATCATCAGATGTACTTGTGCTACAACGGATGAACCTTGAAACCATTACCCTAAGTTCCGAGTGAAAGAAGCCAGACATAAAAGGCCACATGTTGTGTGATTCTGTTTATATGAAATAGGTGAATCCAAAGACACAGAAAATTGGTTGGTGGTTGCCAAGGACCGTGAAGAGAGCGCAATGGCAATCCATTTGGGGTTTCTATTTGGAGTGATAAAAATATTCTAGAATTACATGGAGTGATAAAAATATTCTAGAATTACATGGTGCTAATGGTTACACAACCTTGTGAAAACACTAAAAATCACTAAATTGTATACTTTAAAAGGGTTAATTGAATGGTTTGTAAATTATACCTCAATTCTTAAAAAGTACATATTTACAAATGAGTAAAGAAAAAGTAAGAATTTAAGTGAATATTTATTAGGTCAACATTTACAAATTTACAATCCATTGTTTGCAGTTATCCCTGTCAAAAACTACATCATTGGCCCTAGCCAGGTAGCTCAGTTGGCTAGAGCATCATCCGGATATGCCAAGGTTGGTTCAATCTCCAGACAGGGCACATATAAGAAGCAGCCAATGAATGCATAAATAAGTAAAACAACAAATCAACATTTCTCTTCCTCTCTCCCTCCCTTTCTCTTTCTCTAAAAAAATCAGTCAACAAAAAAATCTAAAAAACAGAATTCCACCATTAACTCAAATAATTTAGAGATCATTCTTAACCTCAAATATGACAAGAATCAGACATATATTCTTCTAAGTACTTTGCTATGAAAATGACATAATATATAAATTCTAAGTTAAACATGCCTATTCATTTCTTTGGCTACGTTAATTACCTATTTTACAGTGAAGTAGCAGAACCTTAAAATATTATTGGCATTTAATGTCTACATTCCCTATTAATAGGATCATAATTTTTTTAAAGATTTTATTTATTTATTTTTAGACAGAAGGGAAGGGAGGGAGAAAGAGAGGGAGAAAAACGTCAATGTGTGGTTGCCTCTCACATGGCCCCCACTGCGGACCTGGCCTGCAACCCAGGCATGTGCCCTGACTGGGAATCCATTTGGTGACCCTTTGGTTCACAGCCCGCGCTCAATCCACTGAGCTGCACAAGCCAGGGCAGGATCATAATCTTTAAAAAAATTAAAAACTTGGTTGGTTAATGATCTGCCCCCAGGTCTAGACACCTGATTTCCTCATTTCATTCTGTAACTTCAGTTAGTATAAAGTAACTGCTGTATTCATGCATCACCTTGAATAAGATTCTAATTTTGAACAATCTCCACCATCCTTTTCCATTACCACTGATTTTATAGAACCAATTATACACCTTTGGGAGCTATGCCCACTTGTTAAATAAAAGTCATTACTAGATTCTGAGTTTGAAAGTAATCTCTCTTCACTGCAGTGGATAGGAAAATGGCTTGGTTTTCCAAATGCGCCCGATGACTTTTGGAAATATTTACTGACACAAAATTAACTGTTTACAATTGTGGAGTGAAAGCTCTTTTCTCTGAATCTTTGACTTCCTGTTTCTCTTCCAAATCCCAAAAGGGAAAGAAAAAGAGAAGAATAAATTCATCTACTTAGGCTTACCCTGATGAAGTTCAGGGTAGCCACTCATATTCTTTAATTCTCTCCTTTTAGGTAACAGCTTACCTTGGCCAGGTAACTGTATTTTTGTTTTTTCCCCCTAAAGCAAAAAGGATGTCTTTCTTGACCACACAGAGACGTGCCTTGTGTAAGGACCCTTGCGACCACCACGCAGCCCCACTTCGGCAAAGCTTGTGCCGTTCCGGGCACTGCTCAGAACCGCCCCGCTCCTCACCCCACCGCTCCTGGGGGACACACCGCTGCGCGATCGGGGGTCGCGACGGGCATTTTCACAAAGAAAGCAGTGACCTGCAGGTAGCACAGCGCCAGAACTCTTACAGCGCAAAAGGTTTAAGTTCTTTCCATTGTGTTTCGCGCATCAATATCTCTGGATGAACTGCTCCGTCTTTTTTATAAGCGGTGCAGTAACTTCAAGGCCAGTGCAGTTTCTTGGTAGGTCACCTAAGGGCAGTCTGATATTCCGGCAACTCGAGGTGTAGAAAACGGTTCTTAAAGTTTTGAAAAGTTCCGTCCCCTGGATCTCCGTGGGGCTCCCAGGAAGCCGAGGCCGAGCCGCAGCATCCCTAACTGCGTGGGGCGCTCGGCCTGGAACGCGAGGCTCCCGGGTGCGCCCCGCGAGCGCCCCCTCCGCGCCACCATCCCGGGCCCCGCTTTTTCAAACAAAATGTCACGAGAGACCGGGGGAAGGAGCCGCCGGCCACCGCCCCCAGATGAGACCCCAGTCCTGGAAGCGGGTGGGAGGCGACGTCGGAAGGCGGAGGCTGGAGGCGCGGAAGCGTGACCTGCGCCAGCCCTTTCCAACCTTGGGGTCCCAGCCCGCCGGCTCCACCCGTCGCCCCCATCCTCCGCCCAGGGAGTCCCCCGGGACCGCGCTCTCAAGGGGGCGGGGATACCTGGGCATCCGAGGCACCGAAGTCGCCCCTTAGCCTCCCATCAGCCTACCTCCGCTAGAGGTCCCTGCGGCCGCACCCGAAGTCCCAGCCGCGCCTGGTGCGGGATCCTGGGGCTCCCGGGTCTCTCCGGGTTCTCGGCCGCCTCACGCCAAGCCCGGAGCGGGCGGGGGCAGGGCACCGCCTTCTGCTGGGACTGTCGGCAGGAGCAGCCAATCAGAGGTCGCATCTGAGCGCCAACGTCACCTGGAGTTGTGGCCACGACTTGGACTCCTCCCAGTCCGTAGCGCTGGAGCGAGTTTTGTCCCGGGGCTCCTACCCCTAACCTTGGCGGCACCTGGAGCCCAGAGCCCATTGTAGAGGCCAACTCTTTCCACTGCTTCGGCCTCGACTCCGCACCCACCTGCGTGATCGCCCAGTCTGCAGTCTCTCTTGCCCATCCATGCGTCACCTTCTTGCCAGGTTAACTGTCCTGAAGTGAAGTTCTGAAGTACATCCTGCCAAAGACTTTCCTTGGCGTCCTTTTGCCTAAATTGTCACGAACAGATTCCCTAGTCTAACATTCAAGGCCTCCATCCTACTTTTTCAGCTTTATTTTTTACGGCTGTACTTTCCACACATCTAAGATTGTGGCTGTGTACCTCCCTACTCCAGGAGAGCCCTTTGGAAACATTTATCTATTTCCTATGTTCATCTTGAAAAGTTCTAACTTCTTCTAAGACACAATTCAGTTGATCTTCCCCATGCTTGTCGGGCGGGCCCACCTCTTCTCCTGTTTCTGCTCCCTGAGCATTTATGTTTTTACTCCTCTTGACACTTAGCTCATCCTGCATCGTGGGGCGCCTTTTATCTCTCCATTTGACCTTGAGCTCTTTGAAATTAGAAATTTTCTTTCTTTTGCATCCTCCTGAGCACTCAGCACAGAGAATTGCAGAAGCAAATGAGTGATAATTTTAGTGTAATTAGATTTTACTTTCCAAGTTGGGGGGGAGAGAGAGAATTCTGAATGCTATGAGTAATTTTTCCCCAGGTTCACAAAACTAGGTCTTTGGTTCACAGATGGCCAATAGAGGATTTCAGAGGCTTTTCCCATTACATTTTTTTTAACTAAAACTCATCTAACCTTATATAGAAAAGGCACAAAAGAGATAAAGATTTACAAAGTTCCTTCCAGGGAAGGCAATAAGTAAATGTGATTAAAATGCCAGTAAGCCAGGATCAAGCTTCCATATTTCTTCCAGATGAGCACTAATTTTGGACTGGATCCCAGACTACCCCCACACATCAAATTCCTTTTGCCTTCTGTGGGAGCTGATGATGCATATCATATGAAAAATTGTCTCTGAACAGCTTTGGCAAACAAGCAGGCTGGACGGGGCGTATTTTACAGAGCACAGAGGAGTTAAATAAACAGAGTTTAAGTAACTTGCGTAATTTAATACAGCAAGTCAGTAGAGACCAAAGAACCAAGAGCAGGAGAAAGAGAAAGAATGCCAAAATAGAATCAGTTCCGTTTGTGAGTCAGAATACTAAATAGACTAAGAGAGCTGAGTGAATAAAGTCAGTCATGAAAGAAGCTTTCTAAACACTGCTACCACCCATGCAAGGCTCAGCCAGTGTTTACTTACTGTCACCTTTTTCTAGAAACATGACAAATTGAATTTGTTTGGCTGTGGAGAACACAGAGGAATGGCACCTTGTTTCTGGCTGTGCTAAGAAAAATACGTGGTACAAGGGAATATTATTTAGCAATAAAAAGAAATGAAGTGCCGATAAATGCTACAACAGGGATAAACCTTGAAAATATTATGCCACGTGAAAGAAGCCACTCAAAAATGATCACATTTTGTATCTTCCCACTTACATGAAATGTCCAGAACAGCACACTTACAGAGACAGAAAGTAGATCAGTGGTTATGAGGAGCTGCGGAGGATAGGCGTGCTGGCTAGTGGGAAAGGAGTTTCCTTGGGGAAAATGAAAACATTCTAAAACTTGTGGTGATGATTACATGATTCTATGGGTTCACTAGAGGCCATTGACAGGTACAGTTTAAATGAGTGAATTGTATGTTATATGAAATGTCTCGATAAAAGTACTTTAAAAAGGAAAAACACATGTTGAATTTTATGTTTTCCATATTTAGTAGAAGCAGATGCAAAGTATCTCTGACCAGCCCTCATGAGTGTAAATACTATGTACTTTATTTCATAGTATTTACCTTGGTTGTAATATTATATTTATTTCTGATTATTTGGTTGTCTGTCCCTCACCTCCCCTCACCCACACGCACACTAGACTGCAATGAGAGTAGAATCAGTCTGTTTTTCCTCTTTACTATATATCCATCCGATAGCACTGTGCCTGCCATGTGGTAGGTACACAATAAATGTATGTTAAGTGAATGAATGCAGGTGTCAAGGGATATATATTTTATAAGGTACTTATAACAGTCCAGGCACTGTACTAGTTTCTGAGGAATACAAAATGAGCAATGCAGACATGACTTCTGTGTTCATGGGGGAAATATGCACATTCATTAACTATCCACACAAATAAATCCAGGGATGGGCAAAAGCAGGTTTGAATTCAACCACCTCAGGAGACGCTGCAATTCAGGTTTGTTTACTGATTTTCAAAGACTACAACAATGGATAAGTAATGAAGGCCAGCAAATTGAGCAATTATAAGATTGTACCTAAGTGCACTGTGCCATTATGACATTCTTTTGAGTTACTAAAGCTATTGCAATAATCATAACCTGCATGTCTTTTTTCATATGAAAAACTGTAAACCTACTTTTGCCCACCCCCACATATAATTACAAATTGCATTAGATGTTTTGAAGGAAAAGCATGAGGTGCTGTGCAACTGAAAAATAAAAGGATCTGGCCCAGTCCTAGGAGTCAGGAAGGCCTTCTTTGAGAAAAAAGACAGTTGAGCTGAGCTCTGAAGGAATTGGCCAGGCAAAAGCAAAGAGATCGAGGAAAGAGTATCCAGGTTGTGGAAACAGCAGGTACCAGGCCCGGCAGTGATGAGGAGCCTGAGACACTGGAGGGACTGAATGGAGGCCAGTGAGGCAGGGACACAAGGAACAGTAGAAGAGAATAAAACGACATAGCTGCAGAAGAAAGAGGGCTAGACCCTCTGGGACCTTGAAGAACAGGGCTTCTTAAACCTCAGCGGAGATCTTGTTAAAACGCAGTCAGATTCAACAAGCTTGTGATGCGGACCAAGACTCTGTATTTCTAAAAGGTTCCAGGGACACACTTGGAGTAGCAAGCCTGTGACTACATTAGTCCAGGAGCACTGGGGATCCACCAAAGTGTTTTAAATAAGAAGGTGACAAGATCAAGTGTGGCAGGAGGGCAGTGAGGGGATTAGAAAAGAGCAAGAGTGGATTCAGTGTGAGCAGTTGGGGAACTATTTCAGTCCTCCTAGTGAGAGAGGGTGGTAACTGGGGACTGCTGGCGATGGACGAAAGCAATGAGTGGCCACAGCTGTGCTCAAGGACGCTCTGTCTAGCGTGGTGGAGAGACTAGCTGGGAGAGGAAGAACAGTTTGTAGCTAAAGAAGTAATTCAGTGAAGATCTGAACTAAGACGTTCATGATGAGAAAAGACTCCGGGTGGAATAGATACAAATAGTAAACAACCGGCGGCGCTTACAATGCACCGGGCGCTGTTCTAAATGCTTTAGCATATATAATCTCATGACAACCTTGTGTTGTAGGTGCAATTAGTATTCCTATCCGACAGATGGGGCAACTGAGGCACAGAGACATTACATAGCTGTCCCAAGTTTACACATTTAGTAGTAGAACTGGGAATTCTAGCTTCACAGTAATCTCTTCTTTTTGCTGTAGTTCAACCTCTTTCAAGAAATGAAATCTACAAAGTCTAACAAGTATTTGGAAGGGGAGAAGAGGAAGGTCTTGGAGGCTTTGTGTGACTGGGAAATGATGATGCCATTAACTGAAGTTGAAAAGGAATTAGTTAATGGAAAGAAGAATGGGATCCAGCTTGGATGTGCTAGGCTCAACCTGAGATATCAGTGAAATATCCAGGAGGAGAGAGCCAGAAGAAAATTAGTCAGGCCAAATTGGGGGAAAGGTCTGGGGTTGGGTATATATTTCAAGGTGATCTGCACAGTAGAGAGATTCTTGTAAACTGAAGAACGACCGTGGGCCAGAAAGCCACTTGCCATACTGGCAGCAAGGACAGAGAGGTTGGAAGTATCAGGAATCGGGGAGCTGGGTAAACACTAGGGAAGCAGTGTCTTGCTCTTAAACCCAACTGCACACAAAATCCAAAAAGAAACAAGGAAGGAGGAAACACTGCCCCCACTAGAATGAGCATGTGGCTTCTGGAGCAGAGAGTGAAAAGCCTAGTTCAGAAAGTAAAAGTCCCAGAACCTGGGGAAATGTATCAAAGACAAAGGGAAGAAGATTGGGGAAAAGAAATAGGGCTGGCAGGAACAAACTCTCATCAGCTGATGGTGATGCCAGCCGAGGGTACAGGCCTGGGCACACCAAGATGTTTACCTGCAACCCAGGAGAGCAGCAAACTCTGGGCACAGACAGACAACCTGGCCTGCCTGTTGGAAGTAGACCAAGGACATGACTTGCCTGATGTGTCCCCAGGGCTCAGGGTATAATGTCCTGCTCAGTCCTTTGGGTCTGCAATAAAGGCAGACATTTCTTTAACTTAACCTCACCTTACTAGGTGAGCTGAGCCCTCACTATCTGGTGTGGGTATCAGCTTGAAGGTGGGGCCAGGCCAAACTTGATGAAGATGAGAGTTTGATGTGTTTCAGTAAAGACCAAAGAGAGAAAACAAGTGTGTGTGGAGGAAACAGAAAAGTCAGGGCACAGAGGTTTGTGGATCACTTATTTTAAGACAAATGAAAAGAGGAGAAGGACCATTGATGCAGACTGGGTGGCAGTAATGGCTCAGTCAGGACTCATGGAGTTAAAGAAGAAAAAGCACCCACATGGAAGTCATGCAGGAAATGAGTGACCCAGATAGCATTTAAAAGGCATCCAGTGTGAATGTGTGATTTGTTGTGTTTGGAGTTAGTAAGTACCTACCAGGCAGAGGCAGTCATTCAGGTACAGATCCACATTACAGCTAATAACTAAAAATCTTCCCTCTTTCTTTTCATATTTCATAGAGGGACAGCTTAAGCCAGAAGTAAAGAAACAAAAAATATAGCCAAAGTGACGACCACATCCCCCAACACTGATAATTAGAGAAAAGACACATTATCAGGCCACTATTATGTGCCGTATAAACTGTAAAATGAAATGGTATCTTCAAAAGACTTTGGAGAAAGTGGAGGTCCACAGGGTGGTAACGAGCACAAAATACGCAGTGAAGAGGCAGGGCATGAGCTGGGGAAAGCTTAATCAAAAGGAACCGTTACTTCGTTTTTGGTGTGGTGGGGTGGAGTGGGAGGCAAAGCGCTGGAGCCCAGGCCAGGGTAGGAGACACTAGCCTGCATATGAGTGAATGAATGAGTGAGGGTGGTATCTGTGAGGGAGACTGAGCCATCTTGCCCATTCAGAAAGGGTTGGCACGAGCTCACAGTCCAATTCTAGCAGCTGCCGTTGAGGGCTGGGCATGACTTTGATCAAGGTTCTCTGCATCTGAGGCAGACTCTGAAAGAACTGACAGCTGAAAGCTGTCTCCTGTCCATCTTTCCATAGCTGGGCACCATCTTCTGGAATGCGGATTCTGGGTAGTGGTAAAATTTTTACAATCTTAGGATGAATCATTTAAGGAGCCGCTTACGAGCATTACTGGTATTAGCAGGAACCCGGGGAATAAAAGAAGGATTAAGCTGCTGAGCAGAAGAAAATGAGAAGAATTTGGTTTATTTCTGAGACAGAGAGAAGAGAAGAGAGGGTCCAAGAAGGCAGAGGAAGACAGCGGGATGGCAGAGAGCTGGCACGGCACAGGGAGAAGCGGCAATGAGAAATGTCAAGGGGTGGTGTGGCCAAAGGCTTTTTAAGAACAGGGTCCAAAGTGTGATTCGAGGTTGTTGGCTCTGTGGCGCACGATGTGGCTCCTTCTAGGACCCCCACATCTGCTGTAAAGTCTGCAACACTCAAATGCTTTTTGTAAGTAAGCAGGTGGGACCATGTTTCACACCGAAGTTGACTCTCAGGGCAGAAACAAAACGGAATCACAGGAGCCCAGAGGCAGTCGGTGGTGAGCTTAGGGCGTTAGCATCTGGAGAAATCAGGGAAGCCTTGGGCGTGCTTTCGTTCTTCCCCAGCTGTGGAGTTCGGTTGGGCCACACGGAGAAGAGATCGTGCCAAACTGATCTAGATCTCACGGGACCGAGGGGCCCCAGCTGACAGCTGGTTAAATTGAACTTTTAGTATGTGCATATACAGGGTGGGGCAAACGTTTTATGGAAAATCATACAATAATTAAATACTAATACAGGGAGAAACTCTGTTTCACGTACTCTCAACTCTAAACCACTTTTGCCCCACCCTTATATGAAGCCTAACTAGATTCGTTATTTCCTTTCAGTTTTTCTTTTAGAACTAATTCCAAACAAAGAAAAGTTGCAAGAATAAGAATGGTACATAGAAAACTCACGTAGAGTTTGCCCATATTCAGTTGACCTGTCTATGTTGCCCCATGTGCTTTATTAAAGCCCATATCCTATAATAAGTCCTATTTATACGTCCTTACTAAGACCTCATGGTTCCCCAGAGTGTGCTCATCTTAGCTGCTACAAGCAATAAACCTGACTTGTTCAGCTATTAGTGTGTTGATGGTAGTCTTTGGAGGGAATTGACAAAAATAGATGTTCCAACCAGGACCAGCTGAAGCCCTCACCACCTCAGGCAGGATCTTCAACTCAGGAATCCCGTGCACACCTGAGAACCCTGTGTCTCTCCCTGCACATGCTAAACTGAGCTCTGATATTCATTCAAGCTCTCTGTGTTAGGTTTATTTTGTTTTCATAGGAACAGGTTCCCTTGGCATTTTTTGAAACCTAACTAGTTTTGTATCGTTCTTTGGCAAAATTGTTTTCTGGCGAACACCTGCTTCTGCTTGGCAAGTGTTTTAAGTGTTGTTTGTCTATAAGGGGAGAGGATCTAAATGTCCTTCCCTCTCCTTGCAGAGAAAATATAAGTGGCTTTGTATGGAAACAATTTCATATTTACAGGGAGAGGTCTAGTAAGTTCGTCTTTGAGCAAGTCTCTAGAGCTAAGGAGTTCAAAGGTCTCCACAGACCAGCTTGAAAAGTTTGTATGGATTTTCTTCGGGTTACTTTTACAAATCTTGTAAAGACTTCTCTCTCAGGCTTTTCATTGTCCCCTGAAAACTGCTCTGTTTCATTTCATCGGCACCAAGTCGGGAGATTCTGGATGAGCAATGACTGGCCTTTGGCCAAGCTCTGGAGACCGAAAGTTAACCAAGCACCATTTTAATAGACCATTGTGAACTCGAGTTTTTTCTCAGTACAAAATTGCACCTCTTCCAGGCTACACGCCTGCTGCCTTCATGTTTTCTCTTTTTGTGCTAACTTGGACACGCAGTGTTCCGATTGGCACAATTTCACCAAGGACCATTTGGAAAGCAGTGGTCGTTCAGTTCCACTCTGGTCGTTCATTCAAGAAATGTCTCAGAACAAAGAAGAAGGAGAAGAAGAAAACTTCTTTTTTTAAATGTATTTTATTGATTATGTTATTACAGTTGTCCCATTTTCCCCCCTTTATTCTCCTCTACCCTGCACCCCCTCTCCTACCCACATTCCCTGCCCCCCCCTTAGTTCATGTCCATGGGTTGTACAAATACAATTTCGTAAGGAGATTGTCTTGTTTGTCAAAAAGAGAGAGCATTTTGTTTAAACTAAGAAACATCCCCCCCTTGGTTTTGGTACTTTAGGGATTAGTAAAACCTAACGTTTTAATGGATGGTTTGATAAAATTGTCAAGGATTCAAGTTATGTCAAAACCAACTGCATGCCACTGTCTGGTGTATGTATATATGTAAAGTGTACTTTTCTGTATTTAAATTTTCTTCTCCTTCCTTGACAAGAGAACATAATTAGCTTTTTACAAAAACAACTTCATATTTCTCTGAAGCTGGCTCTCTCACATTTTTGCTGTTTCTTTTCCTTCTCGTGAAAAACTTGAGAGATTAATTAATTTTAAAAAAAGCATTCAGTTCTTATATGCGCACTCTAGAAATACAGTCCAGATAAGCAGTCAAAAATATGTAAAAAAAAAGAAAAAAGTTGAGAAACTGTGTTTCTTCTTATTGACACTAAAAAGTATATTTACATAACAGCCTGCATAACAGCTATGCGATAAGAAGAAAAGCCTTTAATTTTAGGATTAAAGAAGTTTTATCATGCTTGAGAATCTTTAAAAATCAGTATACAGTATAAAGACAATGTCAGCACAATAGTTTGGGTTGTTCAAGACCAAGGTTAAATTCCTTGTGATTCATACTTCTTAAATTTCCTACACTGGTTTTAGGAATTAAATAAATTACCACTGTTTTTATAACTTGCTTTAAGTAAAAAATTATATGTATGAAGCTATATTCAAGTGCATGGAGTGATAATGACTGTTCAAAGGGTTTCGTTTTGAGCAGTTCTTACAATGCTACAAATCACAAGGATTTGATGTGTCAACTAAATTACAGTAATTTCCAGATCTTTAACTTTAAAAGTTTAGACAAATGATTAAGTTAATTAATAAATAATCTTTGGATGCATAGACAGTTTCTAAAGAAGAAACGAATACAACACCTTGGTCACCACACATAATTTTAAGTTGCCCTTTATTGTTTAAATTGACAGGAGATGAACAAAACACGCAAACACATTTGGATGGTATACACACAGGCACACACACAGGTTAGTTAGCTATTTTTGTTTCCTCGAATTTGTTAAAATTGTCAGAAATAAGTGCTGAAGGAGAAAAAATAGTAAACAGATTTTGGTTTTTAATTCTCTAGTTCTCTTTTGTGACTGAAGAAAAGAAAACTTTGTTACTTTGGTTAAATATGGCAATTAATGTAATGTTTAATTACACTAGATGCAATAATATTTATAAAATAAAAATATATATGCAATGGTAATGCATACAATTTTCTGTTTTCTATTAAGAAAAGTATAGTTTATTCAGATAGTAAATTTCCTATGATATATACATTGCTTTATTTATTACTAAATTAATTATATTCTTAAAACTATGGTTAAAGACCTCACATTAATACCTATTTGCATGTTTATATAATTGTATATGTATGTGGGAATGAATACATTTAAAGGTGTATCAATAAACCCTTTACTGCAAATTGTTACATGAATAATATACAAAAGGAGTAAAATTAAAATTTGGATTTTTTTCCTATAAAATTATTTAGTTATTTTCTGTATAGATCGATAGAGGTCACAAATTATTCAGCTAATTCTTAGTGGTTTTTGACATAGTCTTAAATAATTTTTGAGTACTTACTTTGGAAAAAGTTAAATTTCTAACAACCATTGTTGCTTATTGCTGTGTTTTTACAACTTTGCTGAAAGTTTTGTCTTTAGATATTTATGAATCTGTCTCCTTTATTTTTTCTTGATGTTGCCTTTCCTAAATTCATCTTCAAATTCAGAATACTAAAACTGTTAATATGCCTTTTATACCTCAACTATCTTGTAGTTTCCCAAAATGATTAATAGCTAATAAAAAGAGCTGCTTCATCACCCTATTAAAAAAAGGAAAATGAAAATAATGAAGTTTGTCAACCATTTTTCAAATTTTAATTAATTTAAAACCTAATGAGAGTTCTTTTGTTTAACAAATTTAGGGTTAAAAAAACATTTGACAATAAAAAAAGGGGTTTATCTTCTCAGGCAAATCATAGTTAAATAAAATATCTTTCTTAAATACAAGTCTCTTTCTATGATTATGATTTTCAAGCTTAAAAAAAGACACATGCTTATGTATAATCACAAACCCTGGTACAATAACTGTCCATCAAAATGTGTTTTCCAGAGTTCTAGATTCGCAATTCAGATTCCACTTCTTGTTCATGAAAAAACACTAGCCCTAGTGATATGGTGGTATTAATTTAAATGCACAGTAATCTTCAGAGGCCTATTGCTTATTTCAGCACTTCGTTGAATAGACAAAACATAGGCTCCCTGTCTGTGTGACAGTGACAGCACCCTGTGTAAAACCGTCATTGATTTTACTTTAGGGTCTCCACCATACTTCATGGCTCCCAGGCCACATAAACTCTTCTGTCGGTAGAAAGTGCTCATCGCTTTTCAGCGAGTCACCTAATCTATATGAAATACGGTGGTATTGCCTTTCCCATACCACTGCAGCACTAACACAGCCACTCTTCTTCGTTCTCTTGGAAAAAGAGAACCCTGTGATTACTCGACCCCTTTCAGGGAACTCTCCACGACCCTCCCTTACAGCCTCTGGGAGACTCCCTGGAGTATCTGATTTAGTTTAATAAGGCTTCACACATAAAAAGAAAAACTAAGCAGCCTAGGCTATCACAGATTTGACTTTACCCTTGAAATGCAAGCTTCTCATGGAAATTAAATAAGTTCAGGTGGCCACCTTAATTGCTCCTGCCCAGACCTGCCAGCCAACAAAAGATAAAATATCTCCTGATATTTGGCATTGTTTGGGTTAGTCTATGATTTCAAAATGCCTTAGCAATAAAGAGATTTCCTGACCACTACAAGAACCCTTATAAAATGGTCTGTGCAATAAAGAACCTTGAGATGCTTTGCTTAGTACTTAGAGAGATAACCACCATAAAAATGAGAGCTTTAAAAAATTCTTTGGGACACTGACCACATTGCTGAGAGAAACTAGCCATGATATACAATCAACATTGGAGGGATAATCTTAGGAAGTACTGTTGATGATGTTCCCATTGTATGTCCTATTTGTCATATATTTATAGCTCATTCCCTTTGGGACTTTGCTCAAATATAACCTTAGGAGCCAGGTGCCCCCAGCCAGCCTATATAAAATAAGAAACTTCTTCCCCATCCTGCTTTATATTTCTTGTTTTAAATATTTTATTTACTTGTTTTTAGAGAGAAGGGAAAGGAGAGAGAGAGAGAGAGAGGGAGAGAAACATCAATGTGTGGTTGCCTCTCACGTGGCCCCCACTGGGGACCTGGCCCGCAACCCAGGCATGTGCCCTGACTGGGAATCGAACCGGTGACCCTTTGGTTTGCAGCCTGTGCTCAATCCACTGAGCCACAGCAGCCAGGGCTACTTTATATTTCTTTATAGCAGTTTTTCTCTTGCCTGTCTTTTACCACTAGAATGTAGGCCCCATGACATTCTCTGTTCTGTTCATTCCTGCTATTTCCAGGGCCTACGAATGTCTAGCACACGATGGGTGCTGAATAAGTGTTTATTAAATACGTAAAATGTACCTTCCTAACTCCACTGAACTTAACAGCATTTATTTATTTGTTCATTCAACAAAGAGTACCTTTTATCTTTCAGACACTGTGTTGAGATCTGGTAATGAACAATAACTAACTTCTGCCTTGAAGGAGGTTATGGTCAAGCAAAGGGAAAGAGACAAGTAAATTGGCAATTAAAGCATGGTGTATTACATGCTGTGATGGGCAGAAGTACTAGATACTGTGAGACTGTAGAGCAGACTCATCTAGCCCAGTCTTAAGGGAATCAAGGAAAACTTCCTGGAGGAAGTAATGCCTTAACAAAAATGAAGGACAAGGAGTTAATCTAGGTGAAAAGTTAGAAGAGTGTTTCATGCGAAGAGAATGGCCTATGGAAAGGCTGAGCGCGAGAGAGGCTGTTTCCAGACCTAAAGACTTACCTTTCCCAAAGGTGCTGATTTGTTTCGTGTGTTCAAGTCTTTGCCTGTGTTGTTCCCTCTGCTGGGAATGGCTGGAATGCCACCCTGTTTACCACTTAATCACCTCTACATCCTGAAAAAGCTTTGGCTATGTGGCTCCTCCCGCCTCACATAAGCCAAAGTAATCACTTCCTTATTTTCCCATCATATAATCAGTGTTTCCTCCAGTGTAGCCCTTAGCAATGTTTTTCTTCAACGCTGGATGGAATTCTTACACAATGGAAACTCTCTCTCATACACTTTGAATCCTTTGGCAATAGGCACCCAAAGGGCCTGGCGTAGAGTAAGCATTCACTAAATGTTTGTTGAATGAATAAGTGAATAATTAGTTCTGCTTCTGAACGCAATTTCCCGATTCTGTGTGGAGAAGAACAAAACTCCCCTACATCAAGAAAAGAGTAATTACAGAGTAAAAATTATCATAATATAGCAATGTAGGTATATCTATTTTATCTATCCATTTATCTATCTATTTATCCTTCTGTATTCTAACTCTTAACTGATTAGCAAAGGATGTGAGGAACCACAAATGTGTCTTATTTCTTAAACTCATTAATATTTGTCTCCAATTAGTTCTGTGAAAGCAGAAACTGCGATGGGGCTTATCATGCATGATATTCATTAGGGGCCAGCTTCAGCCTGTGTGAGGGTAGGGTGAAGTTTGAGATAGAACTGTGATACCGGCTCTCCGAAGCCTCAGGAAATGCCATGGGTGTCCTACAGCATGTGCAAACCCAGTGAGAGTCGTCCCACAGGGACCTGAAATATACCAAGAATGCCACCAGTTTATCACTGGTTGGATGGAAGGGTGTGTGCTTGGGAGTGGCAGTTCAGGGAAACCTTGATGGGAGTAACAGCTGGAGGCTGTCTGGTCACGAAATTCCAAGTAGCCTGGGCAGCAAGTCTTTCCTTGAAGTAGGACTTCTGTATTTACCGATGTCTCCATAAATGTACGGTCACAATTTCCAATGAGGTAGGTTACACTCAAATTCCCCTAACAAGAATGTGTGTATTTAAGAAGGTGTATCTCTGGCCAGGGAGCACCGTTGGTTAGAGTGTTACCCAGACAGGCCAAGGTTGTGGGTTCTATCTTCCATCAGGGCACATACAAGCAACCAATTTATGCCCAAATAAGTGGAACAACAAATCAATGCACCCCCCCCGCCTTCTCTCCCCTTTCCTCTCTCTAAAATCAATTAAAAATAAATTTTAAAAAAAGTTGTGGAAAACATCAGAGATGTACGGTGGAAGTGAATACCTTGGGAGCTCACTACAAATACATTTTTCTTCTCAGAGACAGTGGAATTTGAAACACTGCAATGTAGCTTCCTTTCTTTAGGTTTGATGGGTAATACTTTTAGGTCGGAATTTTGGTTTACTTTGTCCTGAAAGACAGCTAACATTTTCCATGGCAGATTGCAGCTCACTGTGTCCTCTGAGTGATTGTGAACTTCATCTTTTCCATGACATCAGAAGTCAACTATCCAAACAAATTTCAGTTAAATAGATTCACATGGTAGCTCTGTACTTTGAAGTTTCGTGTTGCTCTTTTCGATTATAAAAGGATCTTTCAAACCTATTTTAAAGCAATGAAGCCAACTTATTTCTTGGAACATTTCCAATATAACAGATATTATTGAAAAATTTTAATATAAAAATTACCTTTCAGTGGAAAAATACACTTTTCCTCTGAATTTAAGAATTTTCTCTTGTGTTCTTTTCCTACCTGTGTCTTTCTAGACCATTCTATTCTACTGTTGCTCTTGCTTTCTGGCTGCATTTCTGACTCTAACTAATGCTTCACATTTTCTCTTTCTAGCTGTTTTCTTTCACAACTTACATGACTACTGCCATCAATAGGATCTAGAGGTCACCAATAACACATTAAGGGGTAATTCTGCATAGAAAAACATTAGATTCTTACAGACAGTTAAGAAGTGTCTGCCAGACCCTTACACTTGGACTCAGCTGTGCACTTACATCTCCAGCTGTTACCTGAGGTGGTATTCTCTTTCTCTGTGTGTTTACGACAGTACAGCTCAGCTTATTGGCAGCTACTGGAGCACTTGTTTGCCACAAACTGTAACAGAGACTAGAGGAATTAAGGTCATCCTAGCCCTCCAAGATCCTGCTACCTGGTGGGGCAGACATTCACAAAACAGATCATTTCATCACAAAGTCAAAAGCTACCAGAGGTATACTCAGTGTGCGATGGGAGGACACAGTAAAGGCACTTAGCTCAATCTAGAGGATTTCCAGTCCCATATTTCTAGGGCCTCCTGTGGGGGCACGAGAGGGAGGGGCCAAGGGGAGTAATGTGTGCCATGCTAAGGAGCATCTATTGTATTCCGTGGGAAGAGTTAAGCAGAGCAGCACCTTGTATTTTAGAATTGTCGTTCTCACTGGCACAATGTGGTTCTAAAGCAGTGGTTCTCAATGTGCTCTGGACCAGCAGTTTTATTTAGCATTCCCTGGGGACCTAGACAGGCAAATTCTCAGGCCCCACCCTAGACCTCCTGAATCAGAAATTCTTTGAGGGAGGCCCACCAGTCTGTCTAGTTAAAACACCAGCCTTCCAGGTGGCTGTGACACAGGCCAACGTGTGACAGCCACTTCTCTAAACCGGCACAGGGAACATTTGACAAAGTCTGGAGTGGGTCTCAGATCAGGGAGGAACTCATCTCGGGGCAAAACTTAAGACGGTGCTAAAACCTCAGTAAACAAGATAAATAATATTTAATGTAAGATTTTAAAAAATAAAAATGAATGCCCCAAATCCTGATGCTGTTTGTTTCAGGACTCTGTGTTATTGTGCAACGGGAGCAGAGGTTTCCAATCAGCGTAAGGCCCCCAGGGCCCACAGGGCTGTCACGCTGCCCATCAGGCAGATGGGTGATGTGGGCTTCGGGGCTACTTCACGGGAGTGGGGCCCAGGCAGTCAGACGGGGCCCGCGTTCGGAAGGACCCCAGGCTTAGAAGGGCCCCACGATTGGTTTAATGCCCTTCTGTCACACTCTTGAAATTCTTCATCATTTTTGAAGAAGAGGCCCCATAGTTTCATTTTGTACCATGGTCTGCACACTTTCTCTGGAGTGGCTTATGGGTGTCTTTTTTGTCTTTTTTTTATTCTTTCAAATTTTACATCAGCACAGAGTGAATTCAGTCTTTTTGTTGTTGTCATAGATCTTTCATTACCTTTTACACTTGGTTCAAAATGTGAGCAAACGTTTTGGTAAGTGTATGTAGGGCACACATTTTTTCTCCTATGTGGCTGAGCGCAGTTCTGGTCTGCAGTTTTGATTGTCACGACTAAGGAGTGCTACTGACACCTAGTGGGTGTTGGCCAGGGACGCTGCTAAACATCCTGCTGTGCACGGGGCAGCCCGCAAAACCAGCAATGATCTATCAGCAGTGCTGAGGTTAAGATATTCTGCTTTGCAGGGACAAGGAAGGAGGTAGTTAGCAGTGTCTTGAACTCGGGTAGTGCCAGAGAATATGGAACTATCTTGAACTTGATGATTTAGTCAGCTGGGAGGAAATGGAGTTTGAGGGAAAGAAAGACCCTCAGAGTTTTCGCTTGCTCAGGTCATAAACTGGTGTAGAGAAATCAGGAGGAAACTCTAGTGAGGTAGAAAAGAGGCAAAAAGAGATAGGAGTTTGAAGGGGGGCATCCAGATGAGATGTTCGTTTGAAGGCCAGCATCTGAAGCTCTGAAGAAATTTTAGAACTGTCAACAGGTACCTTCCGTGGTGGTCCTCTGCCCCACCCAGGCCGCTAGCATGATTCTGTCTCTCCTGCTTCAGCTAAACCAGGGATAAGGAAGGCAGTTTTGGGCTTCAGTCCCACATGATTTTTCTGAAATTCGTGACAGAGACAGTTCTATGCATTTCAAATATTTAAGCCCTAAAGGCTCAAGGTATAGAGTTCGTTATCACGTTATAAGTAGCAGGCAAATCCAAGTACATTTTTCTGAAGTGAAATAAAGATTCCACAGATGGCGAAAGAGGAGATAAGCAGATGTAGAGGAGGGGATGGCTGGGACAATGGGAGCAGAATCAGCACCAAGACCACCCTGCTCCACCTAACCAGGCACCAAGGAGCTGCTCTTCCTGATTGCACCAAGGTGCTACTTCTGGGGGAAATAACCGAAGACCAGCATCCAGCATGCTCCCGCCTACAGGCAGCCCTCCATTCCAACAGCTGGGAACACTTGTCGGCCCCCAAACAGAGGGAAAGCCCTGTCACCTATTGCTGGGGAGAGCTGAAGGGATGGATCCACAGTACATTACAGATGAATACCAGAGTGATCTCCCACTGCTTTAGTTACATTTCATAGGAAAGTTTCTTTAGAGCAGGGGCTGTTTCTTTAGAGCTGTTTCTGGATGGATATTTTCTTTCTTCAATTTTACACCAGCAGAGAGCAAACCCACTTTTCACCCTAAATATTTTCAACCTTTTTTATTGCCATCCATAAAAGGCATGGATTTTTCTTTGTTGTTCTAGCTGATGAAATACACTTTCTAGCTGATGAAATACACTTTCTAGCTGTAACGTAATTTTCTATTTCCTGGTTTTTAAACATCTCTTGGTGTGTTGATTCTCTCACTCCACAGCTTTGGGTAACTTTGAAGACAGAGATGGTGTGTTTCTCAACATCGTATCCTTAGACCACGGCACAGGGCCCAGAACATAGGTGGGGTCTGTAACGGATGCTGGAATGTGATGCCCGGATTCCCCCGGAGGCTGTGTGTGTCAGCCGCTGCAGCTCACCGTCTGATCCTATAACTGGGTGATGCAGGACACAGGCTCTGTCCCTTGCCAAGCCAACTCCAGAGCTCCCAGTAGGACTGGCTAAGGCCTCTGTGGCAAATTCATCCCAGCGCTGCCCTATCTGACCAGTTGTTTACCTCAAGCCTTTTTTTTTTTTAAAGATTTTTATTTTCAGAGAGAGGAGAAGGGAGGGAGAAAGAGCAATGTATGGTTGCCTCTCACATGGCCCTCACTGGGGACCTGGCCCGCAACCCAGGCATGTGCCCCGACTGGGAATCGAACCGGGACCCTCTGGTTCCCAGCCCACGCTCAATCCACTGAGCTACACCAGCCGGGCACAGGGTTGTTCTTAAGAGTACTCCCCAGTAACCCTCCCTCACACAAATCTCTACCTAGAATCCATTTCCTGGGGAACCAACTTAAGACATTGTTTAATAAATATTTGTTGAATAAATGGGGGAGGGGACTCTTCTCTTGTAAACTGAGTTTTCTCACCCTGAGCAGAAATAATTGTGTAAAATCTCTTACTTTTATTTGTATATTTAACATTTTATTTTGTCACATTAGGCCCTACAAGTCAGAGTTCACACTCAAATCATTCACCTTGCCTCAGGGTCATGTGTAACTTTTATGCAATGACAGTATCAGTACCAGTTGTTTTAGTCATAGCTACTTGGCCACCAGATGGCAGAGGTAACGCTTGGAAAGCCACCCTCTGACCCTAGGTCACCTACTTTAGAATTTAACATTTAACCCATTTAGTACCATTAATTCCTAAGCTCTTATAATTATGGCATTGTTTCATTTTGTAGGAAAGTGTCACCGCACAATTATCCTCATTTGCATATATAAAGGAGAGTTTAGAATATAATGGAAAAAGCCTTGAGTTAAGCATCAGAACTACCACACACCAGCCATTTGTTCCATTTGGACATGTTTCATCAGTAAAATGAGTATCCCAGTCCTGCATGCTTCACAGGTTCTGTCATGAGGAGTAAATAAAAATTAGTGGGGCTGAGAGGAGGGACCACATGTTCCTCCCTAGTCCAGGCCAACTCTGGGTGTGGGGGCAGGGATGGGGTCCTGCAGGTGTAGAAACTTTGCCGGAGGGACCAGTGTGAATGATGGTCTGTAGAACATCCTGACACATGGCCTCCGGTCTAAGGCTCTCTGGAGTTTGTTCCTCCTCCTGGAAGAGCACAAATTTCCTGCATTCTGAGGCGTAGACAGTATGGTTTATTTCTTCCAAGAATCCTCAATGCCTGCCCTTTTTGCTTGTTTGTGCCATGAGAACAGGAAAAAGTAGCCAAGTTTGGATGAATTTTTCACACTATGGGATTGTCACTTCACTGCCTGAATTCACTCATTCCTACACCAGCGTGCCACCATAGGAAGAGGACCAAGATAGTTTGGTCCAGGCCTGGGGTAGCAGGGGCAGTTCCCTCCTGGCCTAAGTTGCACTAGCGTCACCCCAAGAGACTGTAGCTGTCGGCTGGCCTTTGATCCACCAGAACCACATGTGACTGAAAGGCCATGATAAAAAATGTGGCTGTGTTGAGGTTGTGCAGACAGCTCACTACTCACTCAGGTGCTAGACATACAACTTAGAGGAGGGCACTGTGGCCCAACTAGGGAAGCAGTTTGCACTGTATTGAGGTTAGGAGCTTAGGTGATCACGTGACACACGGAACCTACCACTTCACCCACTTTGACCCACATTCTTCTTCTGTTCAAATCTGGTTAATAGCATAGACTGTGCCAAGCACCCGGTGATCCACCCCAAACCAAGGACTGCAGCCTAAATTCCAAATTCACTCCTTGCGTTGGGGTCTACCTGCGTATTTCAGGATAATCTCGTCTCTTAATTTAATCACATCTGTGAAGTCCCTTTTCCCAAATAACATATTCACAGATCCTAGGATTACTACATGGACATCTTTGGGGGGACTTTATTTAGCCTATCACATGAACTTCTTTTGCCCTAGCAACTTGAAATCAGCTCTTGGTTGGTTGCCTTCTTTCCTGGTATAAAAAGGTACACTTCATATTAAAGTTGAGTTTTTTCCCTTCATCTCCCCTTGCCTGGATCAATAGTGTGATTAACCTGTATTTGGATTGTTATTTTTTTTTATTTGGCCTACTAAGAGATATTATCTTGTATGCTATTGGCTTGTGAAATTATTATAATTCCCGCAGTGAACCTATACTAATTTGCTGACAAAGATAGAACAAGTTTCTGGAGCTTAATTCTGCTGCCTTTCCCAAAACAAAAGTTTATATATACATACGGAAATATTTATGTGTACTTGGTGCAAGGTACAATGTATTTCTTACTATCAGACCTGGTCAAAAGTACTACAAAAACAAAGCTGTAGGAAAGTTCTGTACACTCATCAGCTGAAATGCACAAGTTCACAGCACCATTCTTAGAGCAAACACTGGAAACAATCCAAATCTCTAAAGGAGTAGAATGGATACATGAATGTGGTATGTTAAACAATGGAAACTAGATAACAGCAGAATGAAAAAAATAGAGACTTGCTTTTATGTGGATGAACGCCAAAAGCAATACTGACGGAAGCTAAGTGCCAGAGAAAGTGATTCCACGGATGAACCTCAATAGCAAACAAAATAAGGTATTCCATAGTGATACATACACATGCAGCAAATCTACAAAGAAAAACAGCAGATGGTGAAGGAAAGTCCAGAAAAGTAATGATAAATTAAGGTTGTCATTGTGACTGAAGGTTTGGGGAAACGTAATCTCTCTCAGTTCGTGTGCCAAATTAAATGCACTTGAACAAAGCATCCGTGTCTATTTCCTGACCTTTCCCCGTCCCAGCTCCTAGGGTAGCGTTCGACATCTAGTTACTTTATTTATTTATTTTTAAAGGTCGGAACCATCTGACAGTTTGCATTATCTGTGTAATATATATTCTGATTAGTGGGCAGCTGTCAAGGCCAGCGTTTAGCTACGATCCGACAATAGCGCTCATCATCTCGTTGCTGAATGAATCAATGCACTTTGGCGTCGTTAGCATTCAGTACTTCTCAATTTCGTTAAAACTCTTACTGTGGCTTCGGTTCAAAGCCTGCCCCACCTCCTACCCTCTGTTGCAGGCTTTGATATTGTTAGACTCTTCGCTCCGGAGACCTGGATGCGGTTTTCTCCCCCTCTCCGCGCTGGGCAAGCCGAATGGGAGAAGAGTGCAGCGTCTGAGGGGAGGAAAACGTGTTTTCCACGCACGTACGTGTGTGGAGGCCACAATTCAAGCTGTCCTAAGGCGTCAGAGGTGGGCAGGGTTCCAACCGGCTGCGTTATCGCCAGCGATGTAGCGAGGTACCGCGCACGCTTTTAAGTCGGAGTCTAACCAAATCCACTCTCTTACACCCGTTCCCCGGTGACATCACGACCTTTCCGGACTCCTGAATGGAGGAATGCATTAGCTCAAATCTCGCGATGACTCCTCCTACAGGTCCTCTAGCTTCGCTTCCTTCACCGCGACCCGGTAGTCGAAAGACCACGTTGAGCGCCACCGAGACATCGCACCACTATACTAGCTTCTGGGACTCATCGAGACGGCTGCGACGCTTCTCAGACACCCACGGGCCCGAGGTTTGGCTCTCAGGCGTCCCTTCTGCCATACCCGCGGTTGCGCGTGAGTCCCCATCGCTAGGCTCCGCCACTGTGTTAGGGGCTGCCGGTTGGTTCACACCGATTCCCATCCTTAGCCTCGCGAGAATTTGGTGTCGTGAAACAGATTTCCGGTCGCTTAGGTCTCCTTGGAGACAGCGTTTTAACCGTTTTTTTTTTTTTTTCCACCTGTGATACCCATAGTTCGGATTCCCATAGTTCGAAAACTGCCTAGGGAATGTTTGTGGGAGTCAGTCAGGAAGGTGTAGATGGAGTGAGGTACCGTTGAAAAGGGAAGCAGCCAGGGGAACCCAGGAGGAGTATAATTTCCTGAGCATCTTCTAGCCACTTAAGCTCTGCACGACAGTGGGCATGGGGTTTTCCCCTACTGGGGAGGCCTACCTAGTTCATCAGGACAAACGTTTGGACATCCATTGAGCACGCATAAGCACCGCGCTTTTTAGGAGTGTGTAGTCTCGCAGTTTCCAAGATGAAATCCTGCTGGAAACTTGCTCACCGTTCACCAGGGAATAGTCTCCGCATTTACCCATCTCTACCTCTTCTAAACTTTGTACAATGGTAGTTTCCCCAGGAAGGGATCCCCATTTATTTCCCAAGATCTTATCATGTCACTTTTCAAATTCTTTCCCTGTCTAAGCCTTTCTAGCTGTGTCCATTTTTGTGACTATTTTCTGCTAAGTGGTTTTTCACATACCATCGCTATATTGGTTTGATTTGGCAAATGGACCCTAGTTCATCAGCGTCTGGACTAGCTTGTTACTTATATAGAATAAATTTTAGGTTCTAGGTAGACCACACTTCTGCCATTAAAGGCACACATCCCTTCTAGAACATCTCTGACAAATGTTTGTTAATTCATTTGTGTGTTTATTCACCTAATATTTACTAAGTACCTAATATGCACAGGTACTGTTTTAGGAATTGAGAATTAAAACAGTGGACAAACTAGATCGAAGTTGCTACCTTCATGGAATTTACTGCTAGGGAACACAGACAATATACAAGTAAGTCAGTGTAATTTCAGGTAGTAGTGAGTGCTATGAAGAAAATGTAATGGAAACAGTGTGTATGTGAGTAGGAATGGTGGCATTTTAGATACAGGGTCACAGAAGGCTCTTTCAGGAGGGGTTTTCCTAGAAGAGACCCAAAGAAGTCAGCCTTGTAAGGATCTGATGGAATGAGCATTATTCGGATGTGCAAAACCCCTTAGGTGGGAATGAGAGCATCAGGAAGAGCTGAGCTACTGAGATGGTGAAGAGAAAATTAATTTGAGATAAGTGCAGGGAAAGTTACGGCCAGCTTATTTAGGGCCTTGAAGGCCAATGTCTCAAGTTTGGATTTTATTCTAAGAGTAATTGGAAGCCCTTGGGAAGCCCAAGAGAGTAGTTAGATTTGATTAGAGTCTTTAAAAGATTGTTTGATGATTGCGAAGAGAATGGACTCTTCACAAGCAAGGGTGGACGTGAAGAGACCAGTTAGGAGGCTGTTGCAGGAGTCCAAATGAAAAGGGTTCATTCAACTTTTTGTTGGATATTTCTGGTGTTAGGAATTCTCTGGTTAAAAGGCAGCAGGTTCTGGAGTTGGAACATGCAGTTCTTCCTTTGCATTGAGCTGGAATCTGCCTCCCTGAAGCTTGTATTTTTTCCTGATCTTGTAACAAGACAAAAGACATGCACTCCCCTTTTCTCCTAATCAGTCCAGCAGCCATTTAAGGCATTTGTCCCAACCTCTTTTCTCCACACCTCCTTTGGTTAACTAAGCTGTTTTCTGAAGGAAGTGCATTCTAGGCCCTTCAGAAGTCTGGTTGGTCCTTGGAAACTCTCTCATTTATTATGGATCCTTAGGATATGGCCACCATCACAGCCCCTGATGCTCCACATGTCACCTGACCTGTGGGATGACCAAGGGATCGTGCACTCCCGTAATCTACTTGACTTCTGATGTGCTTTTTAGCATTCATGTTGTGCTGTTGGCTCACACTGAGCTGTTTCAGAGCACATGTTGAGCTGTTTTAAATTGCATTTCACCTTGCCCTGCCTCCATCCTGTATTTCTATATTACATTTTATTACATTTTTTAATCTAAATGCAACACTTTACATTTATTTCTATTTCATCTTGTTCAGTTTATTCTAGTTCATTGTGCTGTTTTTTAAAATCCTGATCCCGTCATCTAACATGCCCCCCCAGCACTGTGTCTTTTAGAAATTAACATACAGATTCTTTTATATTTTCACTGTTATGTCCTCTAATGTTTGCATGATACACACTGCTAAAGGTGTTAACTGCACCAAGAAAAGAGCCTTGTGTGGCATTTCCCGGTAGTGACTTCCCTCCAGATGGCCTGCTACTGTTAGTGTGTGTTTTTTTTTTTTTTAAAGATTTTATTTATTTATTTTCAGAGAGAGGAGAAGGGAGGGAGAAAGAGCAATGTATGGTTGCCTCTCACATGGCCCTCACCAGGGACCTGGCCCGCAACCCAGGCATGTGCCCCAACTGGGAACCTCCGGTTCCCAGCCCGCGCTCAATCCATTGAGCTACACCTGCCGGGCCTGTTAGTGTGTGTTTTTCAAGTACATTTGTTCAGTCCATTATGAACCCTGTTAACTGAAACAAACTCTGTTTTTAAACTAAAAGCAAACCCACAAGGATATAGTATGCAAAAGTTCGTCAACTACTTTGCAGAAATCAGGGTGCAATGTGTTATGACACCTGCTGATCTGTCAGTCTAAGAAGTTACTGAGGTTGGTTAGATATGCTCTATTTTTGGAAAAACCATGTTGGTGTCTTTTGTTACTATTAAAATGAAGGTTTGCTGTATTTTAAAATACAAAGACCGGCTTATAGTAGGTAAAAGTAACTTTAAAGATTTTATTTTTATTTATTTTTAGAGAGAGGAGAAGGGAGGGAGAAAGAGGGAGAAAGAGCAATGTATGATTGCCTCTCACATGGCCCCCA
Organism: Micronycteris hirsuta; assembly: GCA_004026765.1. Taxonomy (NCBI): domain Eukaryota; kingdom Metazoa; phylum Chordata; class Mammalia; order Chiroptera; family Phyllostomidae; genus Micronycteris; species Micronycteris hirsuta. The sequence continues at coordinate 71,350 of PVJI01004968.1, forward strand.
CTGGGGACCTGGCCCGCAACCCAGGCATGTGCCCTGACTGGGAATCGAACTGGGACCCTCTGGTTCCCAGCCCGCGCTCAATCCACTGAGCTACACCAGCCAGGGCAGGTAAAAGTAACTTTAGACAATAATAAACTCTTCTTGGGATTAAAAACTTTTTCAGAGCAGAAATCCTTAGACCAGTGGTTCTCAACCAATAGCAATGTTGCTCCTCTGGGGACATTAGGCAATGTCTGTAGACATTTTTTGGTTGTCACAACTTGGTAGGAGGAAGATGCTACTGGCATCGAGTGGATAGAGGCCAGAGATGTGTTAGTCATCCCATAGTGCACAGCGCAACAACCCAGCAGCAAAGAGATCTCTGGTCCAAAATGTCAGTATTGCTGAGGGTCGGGAACTCTGCATTAGACAGAGCCTTAAACTCTTCTTTCTTGCAGTGACTACAATTTAAAATGGTTGTGAAGAAGAAGAAAGAAATACAAGTTACTGCACTGACCATTTGTCATCAGGACCTTGAAACTTTGAGATGTAAGTGATTTCTGACTTTATTTCTTTTCTAGATTGCAAATAGATTACTTTTATCTCTGGGACTTCATATTACCTAGTGTTCAAACTTTTGCCATTTATTTTTTCAGTATTCTTTATATTCTCTTTGGATGTAAAATGGTTTTCTTAAAATTTTACTTCAGACTAAGTTCTGCCTGTTTTTGGGGGGGGGTTTATAAATATTTAAATTTCATAGAATGCATAACAGGCAAACTCATTTCCATATATTGTTAAATCACTGAAGAAAATTTTTGTGTGTGTGTTATGTAGCTTTGGCTGATGTAGAAGGGAAAAATCTAGCTTCTTTGCTGTTACGTTGTGTACAACTCACCGACGGAGTGTCACAGATCCGTTATGTTAAACAGGTAAGGCTGAATTGATATCGATGATGCATCTTGAAGATTATTATGCTGTTACAAACTTTTAAAATTAATTGATAATGTTTCGCTCCAGTTATTTCATATCAATGTATCATTAAAGAATAGGTTTTTCTTTCTGTTTATTGTATAATATCTTTTTTTTTTTAAAGATTTTATTTTTATTTATTTTTTAGAGAGAGGAGAAGGAAGGGAGACAGAGAGGGAGAGAAACAGCAATGTATGGTTGCCTCTCACAGGGCCCTCATGGGGACCTGGCCCGCAACCCAGGCATGTGCCCTGATTGGGAATCGAACCGGGACCCTTTGGTTCCCAGCCCGCGCTCAATCCACTGAGCCACACCAGCCAGGGCTGTTTATTGTATAATATCTTTTTATTCGAAGTAGCAATAGAAGCCATATTCAGGCTGCTACCACTCTTGGATCCGTAAATAGTTACAGTAATGAGATAACTGCACCTACCTTTTGTGGAGATATTTAAAAGAGCATTTCTATTAATCCGAACATGTAAAACTTTTTAGCAAGCACATTAAAAAGTTCATTTAAAATGTAAAGATTGTCCTTAACTAGTATTTCAATATTAGGAATTTACTATTTGAACTTGCGTAATATTTTTTTGGAAAGCAACTAAATAAATGTGTTATTGGTTTTTCAGTAGTGCTACAGGATTCCTGTACCTTAAGCCACTGACAGGTCTTTAATTCTCAGTGAAGGTGGGTTTGGAGGGTAAAGTGGAAGTTGGGGGCATATGTTAAAAAGGTTAATAAATACTGAAGTAGGTGTTTAAGTCAGTATCCTTAACAGTGCTGTGAGGAAAATATTTCACATTATACTTGAGAATTAAAAAGTATTTGAATCCATGTTACTTTGTTATGCTTGATATTAGAAAAAATTACTATGACTAAATTTTTTGGGTTATAGATTGTGCCTTTACTGGAGGAGGCAGATAAAAATGGCACGTGTGATCCCACTATTAGAAGTTGCCTGGATATTTTAGCAGGCATTTACCTTTCTTTGAATCTAAAGAATCCCTTGAAGAAAGTTTTGGCAAGGTAAGGAGAAAAAGAAAGGGGAGTGGGCATTATAAATGTTCAATTTGATTAAAATAACCAATATTAAAAATTCTTTCCCTGGTTTGGTTTTAGACTTGGGACTCTGTTTCTACACCAGCGTCACACTTCTGTTCACTATAGTTCGATAGTGTGGTTTCATTATATGTTACAGCAAGTCATCTCTTCTATGGCTTTTCTTTCTCAGAATATTTCCATTTTTGATTTTTTTTTCTTCTAGAAAAACTGTAGAACAGTTTAGTCATATTTTTTAAAAAATGCCTACTGGTTTTTATTTAGATTAATTGATATAAAATTAATTTATCCCTTCAATAAATTTTTACTGACTACCTACTCTGTGTCAAGTATTCTCCTAGGTACTGGGAATACAGTGAATCAAACAATCTAGAATAGAGGTTACATCCTGAGAGAAAGATAGAAAATATACAAAATAAAGAAGCAAAATATATAAGATTAGATGGTTTGAGTGCTATGGAGAAAAAGAAAGCAGAGAAATAAAGCAGGGGGAGAGGGTGACCCAAGGATGGTGTGAGGGATGGTGTACAGTTTAAAACAGAATGGTCACTTTAGATGTTTTTGTTCAATTGTTATTGATAGGGCAACATTTGAAATTGACCCCAAAGGGGTAAGGGAGCGATTATTGGGTATATTTGAGGGAAGAGTGTTCCAGGTGGAGGAAATAGCACGGGCAAAGGTGTTGGCATGTTGTTGGAACAAAGGCAGGCCACGTGGCCCGAGTTAGCGCACAAAGATCGAGGTGAGAGTGGACAGTGTCTTGCAAGTCAGCACACGCACTGTGGCTGTTACTTTGACTGGGAGGGACGTTACTGGGTGATTTTAGGTGGAGGAAAAACATGGTGTTTTGGTCTTACACTTTGGCTCTTCTGTTGAGGATAGTCTAAGTTATTTTCCGGCAGTATTTTGAAGGTCTAGTACAATATTCCTTCATTTGTAATGAGTCCCCTCCCTCCTCACATATCCTTGTGCTACAGAGTTGTCAGGAATTTTAATATCTGCTTTTTTTCCTAGCTCACTAAATTGCCTACATGAACTTTTTCTAACTGAGGCCGCACAAAGTTTTACTTCTCGTCTTCAGGAAGAATTGAATACTACTGATCTATACTCTTACAGGAAAGTAATTGACAATATATCTTCATGTATGGAGAACTTTAACTTGGGTAAGTCAGCTCTCTTTTCTGGTACCTTTTCTGGCTAATACCTGTCATTACATCATTGTTTTTAAATGATGTTAATTTTGGTCCTGAAACTTCTTATCAGCTTTATTAATTTTTTCTCCCGCAGGCATAACAGGTGTTAATAATCTTTTGGAAAACGGTAAGTCCTATTATTTTATTTTATTCTGAGAGGTAACTGCTTGTATGAGTCATTTTGGAACTAGTTCTTTTTTTTTAAACATTTTATTTATTTATTTTTAGACAGAGGGGAAGGGAGGGGGAAGGAGAGGGAGAGAAACAGCAATGTGTGGTTGCCTCTCACATGGCCCCCACTGGGGACCTGGCCTGCAACCCAGGCATGTGCCCTGACTGGGAATCGAACTGGGACCGCTTGGTTCCCAGCCCGCGCTCAATCCACTGAGCTACACCAGCCAGGCTGGAACTAGTTCTTTTAAGTTTCTTGGCAGTGGGTAGATTACTGCAGATAACTAAGGTACATCATGTTCCTTCCTTTTAAATTTCTACTTCTCTACAGTGATATCATTTTAGGTAACAGTGATTTAAACTATTCTCTTGTGCTGACGTTAAAGTTCACAGTTTTTAAGTTCTGGTTTGTCATTGTATTCTTTTTGTTTCAGTGCTTCATTTTCTACAGAAGAGTTTAATTGAAATCTCGGAGGAAAATAGGCAAGTGTTACGCGTTGGCATGCTTGTGCATACTTGTCCCTGCACATGTCTTTGTACAGAGGAAATTTTTAAAAAGTTCTACAATGTGCCTCTTTCTATGCCTCTCCATTAATGTTAGACCTAATTATAGAAATTCATTTTTTAGAGGTTTGATATTTAATTTTTTAAAATCAAATGAATTATTATGAGAATGAAAAAGAAAGGGAAGAGCTCTTTCCTCCACCTGAATGTTCCTTTTTCTTAGCACCCTTTTCCTACTTTGTGGACGAAGTTCTCTCTGTTATCTCTCTGAAGATAATAATGACAGTTTTTTTAAGTTTTTTAAAAAAAATTTTACATAGCTTCTATTTCTTCCAAGTTGCTTTTTTTCCTGTTTGCTGCTGTTGGTCACCATATTTGTGCTAGAAGTTTTCCTGAGAAGTCTGATGATCCTAGACCGAGCGCTTACATTTAAGAATGGGACGCTGAGAGTTGATTTGAATCTCTGTGCATGTAGGTGTGGTTGATTGCAGGGCCTTTTAATTTAATTTAATTTAATTTTTATTTATTTATTTTTAGAGAGAATGAGAGAGATATCGATTTTTGTTGTTCCACTTATTTATGCATTCACTTGTTGATTCCTATATGTACCCCTACAGGGGATCGAACGCACAGCCTTGGTGTATTGGGATGGTGCTCTAACCAACTGAGCTACCTGGCCGGGGCTTGTTTGCACATTTGATTGTGGGTTAGTTTAGCTGGGCTCTTTCTTTGGGGAACCCCTGCCTGATGTTAATATCTTTAGGTCTTTTTGCATGGATAGTGGATTCACCATGGAAGAGTCTTCTAAACCATTGGTTTAATAGTCTGATTGCTGGATCTAAAAGCTGTTGTCTTGGCATTTAGCATTCATTGAGCATATTTTTACCTAATACTCCTGCTTGCAATATGGTATTGCTGCCTTATCTGTGTGTGCTGTCCTCCTCTGCAGGCACCTGATGTTTTACCTTCTCTAGAGGTAGACCAGTTGTTTGCTGGCTTGAGGGTATGATCCAGAGTGTTAATTTTTTACTTTTTCAACTGGCTTGTTGCTTGTCTTCCTGTTTTCAGCCCTATATTTACTTACCTACTGGTCGAAGAGTACCTGGTGCCCACAATTTCTTAGCCTTTTGGGCCTGCAAATTGGGTTGCTGCTGGGTTTTTCTCTGGCTTAGTAGTCATCTTTCTTGATTTTGCTAAGTCAGTTATCCCTTATCCATCTGCTTTGTAGCTTATATAATTTTATTGTCCATTGTCTATTGGTTGTTCTTGTGTATTTATGTCTTTTTATGTTTTAAATCCCTTGTGTGTTGGTTTAGGGAGGTTCTGGGGAAGAGTAGAAGTAATATCTGCACCCTCTTTAACCCAAGGTCTCCTTCTGCCTTAGCAGGAAGGAGCTCCTGCTCTGTCACCTTTTAGGCTCTTCGTCCTCTTTCTAATCTCTTAAATGTGGGTTCTGTCCTTTCTGTTCTCCTCGTTCTGACTACTTAATACCATCTACGTCTTTGGTGTCAGCGATCATCTCTGTACTTAGAATATGCAGATTTATCACTCCAACCTAGCTCTCTGCCATGAGTAGTAGATTTATATTGTCAGTTGTCTCTTAGACATCTTAACTTGGATGTTTTACACGTGCCTCAAATTCAGTGTGTCCAAAAGAAAATTCACTGTCTTTATGCCTTTGCACAACCCATGGTAACCTGTATTCTTTCTGTCTCTTTGAATTTGCATATTCTAGATGCCTCAAAAAAAGGGAATATAATATTTATCCCTTTTTGTCTGGCTTATTCAAGTATAATATTTTAAAGGTTAATCCATGTTGTAACATATATCAGAATTTCATTCCTTTTTATGGCTGAATTACATTCCCTTGTAAATATATAACACAATTTGTTTATCCGTTTATCTGTTGATGGACATTTGGGTTAATTCTATCTAGTGTGAATACTGCTGCTATGAACATTGGTAGGTAGACAAGGATCTGTTTGAATCCCTATTTTCAATTCGTTTGGTCATATACCTAGGAGTAGAGTGTTAGATCATATGGTAATTCTATGTTTAACTTTTTGAGGAACTGCCAAACTGTTTTCCCTGACTTATGATTTCGTGTTATCACTCTGTGTTCTGCTGTGTTGAGAATAGACTGAGAGGAGCACAGATAGAAGCTGGGAGACCAGTTCGGAGGCTATTGTAGTAATCCACGGGAGAGATGAGAGTGGCTCGGGCCAGGAGTGGCGGTGGAGGGTTCTGATTCTGGATGTATTTTGAAGGAAAGTAGACCCAACTAAGTTCATGCAGTTTGAGGTGCCTGTTGGACATCCAAGTGAAGTTATTGAGTAGGAAGCTTCATATACAAGACTGGAATTTGAAAGAGAGGTCTGGGCTGGAGATGAAATTTGGGAATTGTCAGCATATAGATTATATTTTAAAGCTGGTGAGCTAGATGAGATCGGCATCAAGGGAATGAATTTGGTGGACAAAAGAAGAGGACTGTGGTCTGAGTCATGGAGAGCTCTACCATAAAGAGCTCAGGGGACAGGATGACCTAGCCCAGGGGTCCGAGAAGAATGATGGCGAAGCAGGAAAAAGTCTGGGAGAGTGTGGCCTCTTGGAAGCCATGTGGAGGAAGTGTATCAAGTTTGGAGTATTCAAATTTATAAATTGTGTTATTTGTTTTAATTTGCTATTTTTACTTAAAAAAGAGAAGTGAGGTTAGTTATTGGCTGAGAAAGAGGAAAATGTTGAGGTGAGAGTATTTAAAGTTTCCAATAAATGTCTATATAACTGGAATGTTTATGAGACTAGAACAGAAAGGCATAAATGTCTGCTGTAATCTAAAATTGCTTTTGGCCATTTGATTGAGGAATGTATTATTTTTGAAGAGGGATAGAAATGGCGACATTTTTATTTGACTTCTTTTTGTAATAATGTCTTTTCTTCATTGTAGAAAATTTGCTGGAAATCATATTGTTCAAACGCAGTTAATGAATGACTTGTTGGTAGGCATTAGAGCTTCAGTGATGTTAGTACAGAAAACACAAGGCCTCCAGAGAATTCATTTGACCGTCTCCAGTTCTCCCGCATGGCAGAGTATGTGTGAATTGCTGAGTATTTTTACCAAGTTTTTAAACGATGGTAAGTATAAAAACATACAAATAATGATAATTGTCACTCAGTTTTTGCTAATAATGGTATGACATATATGATGCTTAACAGAGATGTAGAACTTCTTCTCTCTCTGCCCCTCAAAGTGGGGAAAGGCCTGGGATTACAAAGTTTTAACACTTTTCCTTTCAAATGCACAAGTTCAGCAAGGGACAAGGATGAAGGATTTTTCTGTGTGTATGTGTGTGTGTATTGTATACAAAGAAGAAAACATAACAGTCTTAGTGTTGAAAGGCCACAGACTTTAAGTAGCAAAAAAAAATTCTTGAGAAGAGATTTCTGAATTTGGAAGGGGCATGTGAAAGGTTGGTGTCGTCCATGTGTTTCTGCTTAGCGGCAGGTGTCATCCTCAGATGACGATGGTCATGGTGGGGCGGGGCATTATGCACTTCATAGCTCATGTGTTGCTTCTGTCCCCGTGAACTGTACCGCTGGGCAAACAAATAGTTAATGAGAAGACATGTCTTTTTATGAGAGTAATTTCAACTAAGAAATTGCAGCGAAGTGGTAGATGTAGAATATCACCATTTGGTAACCCCCAGTGGAACGATGTAGGTGCGAAGCATCGGGGGCTGCCGACATCACGGAAACAGCCAGCAGGCAACGTGCGCTCCTTAGAGCTCTGCTTTCACCACCTGTAGTCTTCTCAAAGGGATTGTTCCTGAGACCGGGCCTGTGTCTAGGTCGTCTGCAGATTTACACGAATTACAGAGGATAGAGGAACGTGTTGAACTGCACCAGGAGCCAATGAGGGCAGTATCCAGATTGTGGGAAATTTAACAGGTCTGAAGGCCAGAGTTCTTCAGCGGGAAAGTTGTTAACAAAGGAAAGGGGTGGAGGTGGCCCATGTAGATTAAAAGACTCTTAGGCACATATCAAATTTTTAAGTGATGGACCAGACTAAACCGTAGCATTAGGACTGCACACTTGATCAGTAAAACTGTTTTTGAGAAAACTAGGATGTCATCACTCTGAAAGGACAATGCTCACCTGGGGAGAGGAAGGGGCTGGTGGTTGGGACGAGGCGCGGGGTGAGACTTCGGGGCTGGGTAGCCGGGTTCCACTTCTTGCCGTGGGTGGTGGGGACGAGGGCGTTTGCCTTCTCATGACTCACTAAGCTGTGCGTTTGTTTCGGGTGGCTTTCTGTATCTGTTTATGTTATCTGCGTTTTATGTAACAATAAGATTAACAAAAAGTGATACTTAACATACTAGTATCACATAAAAAGTTATATTACTCTATCATCCTTTACCTCTCATTTCATATGTTAATGTATATATAAATATTATCTTAATTTTTTAAAAAACTAATGGGATCTGTTCAGAGCTCTTATTTGTAAAGAACAATAACTGATTCTGGTTTTGCTAGGCTGATGGGAGACAAATAGTAATCTCATTGTTTATATGTTTTTAACCTTGATAACTACTGGAAGTCCTAGCTGAACTGTCCAGTTAGCCAGCCTGCCTGCCTGCCTGCCTGCCTTCCTTCCTTCCTTCCTGCCTGCCTGCCTGCCTGCCTCCCTCCCTCCCTCCCTCCCTTTCCTCTTGCATAGGATCTCAGGTAGGTATTAAAAGGAAAATAAAGTTACTCTTATTAACATAATTCACAGACATCTTTTCTGAGGATATTTGCTTTTAAAAGAGAAATTTGTTAAGTCTAAAAAAAAATGACTAATTGGTGAAATGCAGAGAAGACATGATTTTAATATCAGGCAGCTTCTTTTCTGGAAAGTTGATGGCACCTAATCAGTGTTATTCGCCCCAGGATTTTAAAGCTTTGTATATCAGTAAGTATTTAGCTATGAGGAACATAAAACTGAACCTCAGGGACTTAAGCAAATGTGCCTCCCTTCTTTCCCACATAACAAGAAGTTCAGAAGCAGGTGGTCTAGAACTATAGTAGGCAGACTAGGACCCACACATTTTTGTCTTTCAGCTCTGCCATCTTAACCCACGTGTTTGTTGCCTCATGGTTGCCAAATGACTGCTGTAGCTCCAGACATCATGTCTCTAAGTCAGGAAGGAGGACCAGTTGCATCATTACTTTTAATCAGGAAAATCAAAAGTACCCAAGAGATTTGTGCTTATATCTATTGGCCTAAACCCTCATACAGCTACCTTTAATTGCAAGGAGAATTATAGAAATAATTGTCTTGCCTTCGGCTGGACACATGAATGCCTCAATCAAAGTTACAGTTCTATTAACATGGATAAAGGACAGAATGGATAATTAGTAGGTAACTTACAATAGGTATTTAAAAATTTTCAACAGGCTAAATAATTCACCATGTTATTTAGTATACTTTCTGACAAACCAGAGGGTAAAAGAAACAAAAAGAAGATGGTAAGTCAAGATTGTTTGGGTACAGTGCCAACTATAGCAGAGTTTGTAATTAGTGCTGAAGCAGGCTCTTTACACAAGCCCTGCAATCACTAAGAAAAACTAATGTGATGCGGGGGTTGGGATGCAGGGGCATCAGTGGTACAGGCTACGTTGCTGCTACATGTGTTGGGAGGCTGTAGGCAGAGAGAAAGGAAGAGTGGATGTTAGCAGGGAGGGGAAGGAGTCACATTTATTCACTACGTGTTGAGCATAAAAGCCTTTATGTTCATTATTCACTTAAACCTTACAGGAACTATGTCAGATAGGAGTTATGTTTTCCCGTTTTACAGAAGAGAAAGCTGAGTGCTTGGGAGGTAAAGTAACTTGCCCAAGCAAGTAGTCAAGCTAGAAACTGCACCCGGGACTGTCTTCCCCTGCAGCATCTGCTCTTTCCACTGTACCAAACTATCTGCCATTTTTTAACACGTGCTGTCTACTTCTTTGCTGAATAGATGACCTCTTACGGACAATTCAGAGTACGTCTGGATTAGCTGTTATTCTTTTTATTAAGGCTATGTTTCATCCACCTGAAAAGATTCCTGATTTGGTGAGTGCATCTCCTGTTTAGAATTGTACTTTATTGATAGTTTGACACGTTTTAAAAATATTTTTAAAGAAGTGAATTAAAATTTTTTTGCGTAGTCAGAATCTTTTCTGATGACCTTTTCTCTTACATATAAGGCAGTTCCAAAAATTTATATAAAATAGAACACAACAGTTATCTGTAAACCTATCTCACAAAAATAATCATTATCAACATTCTTTGATGTATATTCTTCTAGTTTTTTTCTAGTGCTGTTTTGATAAATATATTTTTTGTTAAGAATGACCCAAATGTTGTATTTTAGAGAAGAAGCATGCTAGAATCAATTTTTCAGTGAATTGGTCATATAGAAAGTATAATTTGATAATTTGGGTCACAATCCTTATATTTCTACTAGCAGTTTCTTCTTTTTATTTTTTAATTTTAAAATTATATATTTATTTATTTATAGAGAGAGGAAAAGAGGGAGAAAGGGAGAGAAACATCAATGTGTGGTTGCCTCTTGTGCACCCCCTACTGGGGACCTGGCCCCCAACCCAAGCAGGTGCCCTGACTGGGAATCGAACTGGTAACGCCTGGGTTCTCAGGCCAGCACTCAGTCCACTGAGCCAAACCGTCCAGGGATAGCAATTTCTTCTTTCTGTGTTATCTAGAAACTTACTTTAGCTCTTTGCCTGACTTTATGCAAAATAGATATGTACCATTCTCTGAGATCACACAAACTAATTATTGGATAAAATTAAAAATTTTCTAAATCATTTCTTAGAAGCATTAATTAAGCTCATCCACCTGCAGGTGGCAATGTGTTGTGCTCTGCCAGCAAAATGGTTCATGGACTTAGATTTTTTTTTTCCTATTATAATAATTTTAACACTTGTGGCTATTTTACCTTTAGGTTCATTTATTTTTCTTAGGATGTTTTGGTGAAAAGATAACTTTGGATTTATACTTTGAAATATCTCCGAAAAGTTTTAGAGGCATTATATGTATTAGCTCTGTTATATTTTTTCAGATTAGTAGCTTGCTTCTGCGTTCAGTGGATTGCACGAGCATCCCCGAGTGGTTTTTGAACTCCTGCAGGAGCCTTTGCTGTGCTGATGTGTCCGAGTCAGCTCTCTTATTCCTGTGTCAGGGGACACTCACCATGTTGGACTGGCAGAATGGGAGGATGGGCCCGAGTGGGGAGGCCCTGCTGTTGGATACTGTGCATGTTTTGTTCACCTTGAGTTCACAGTGAGTTTTGATACTACCGTCTCATATTTTTTTTTGCTTGTCAGACATTTAAAAGGTGGCAAGTGAGCCAGCGTACTTAGTAATTCTGTGAAAAGTGACAAGGATAATCCTGAATTAAAAGGATATGAAGTAGATGTGAAAGTAGGACAAGAAAAAATGGGATGATGGGAGGTTATAGAAATTATTGGTGCAGGTTAACCTGTAGTGAATATTTCTTTCTTCATTTAAAAAAATTATTTATTTATTTTTAGAGAGAGGGAAGGAGAGAAGCATCAATCAGTTGCCTCCTGCATGCCCCCAACCGGGGACCTGGCCAGCAACTAAGGCATGTGCCCCTACTGGGAATCGAACTGGTGACTTTGGGCTTGCAGGATGACTCCCAACCCACTGAGCCACACTAGTCAGGGCTGTAGTGACATTTCTAAAATTAATTTTAATATTCAGTATCTGATGCTAGCATTTTTTTAAACTATAAAAATTCTATATGTATAGTGCTTTATAGTTTATGAACAACTTCATTATAGGTAATTCAGTGTGATCTTCACAGGTCTAATAAATAGTATAGGAAATCTAATTTGTTGAATTTGTCTAATTTGTTGCAAGTGAATGCTTTCGGAGAGTAAATGCTTTCGCGTATTGGTAATAAGCACCTGAGCCAGAACTATAGCCTGGTGTCTTGACTTCACTGGGTTGTAGTTTGTGCTTTTTGGTGTTTTTACCATAATGTGTGAAAATGTTCATGTGCTTAACATGACAAACCGTGGATCCAGTGTGATAGTAATGAACATGCAGATAAAGGGAAAAAACTACAATGTTCTAAAATAAACTTTACATGTTTTCCAGTTTATATGCATTTTTAAATTGTACATATTTTTAAATTGTGCATATTTTAAAATTTATTCTTCATTGTTATAACAGATTGAGATGTAATTTACAAGAGGTTTTTTTGTTTGTTTGGTTTTTTGGTATATTCACAGGAGGTTCAACTATCTCTACAATTGACTTTATAATGTTTTCATTACCCCCAAAAGAAACCCTATTCCAACTAACTTTTCACAACCCTAGCTGCTCAGTATATTTTAAAATACCTGTGAAACAATCATCACAATCAAAATAATGAACAGTTCCATCACCCCAAAAGGTTTCCTTTGTCTTTTTTTGGACTATCTTTCACAAGATGAATAGATTTTATGTAGAAGTCTGAGGTCTGTTTTGGCCTTGTTTCTAATTTTTTTTTTTTTTTGTAAATTTTGTAGTGATTGAATGTTCTGATCATTCTTTGTGTTTTGTATTTTTAAAGTTGAAATGGTTATAAAATGAAATTTCTTTTACTAGTCACTTTATAATAATACAGCTCATTTTTCTTCAGGATCAAGGAATCAGCTCTGGAAATGTTCCTCTCTAGAATTTTGGCATCTTGGACTAACTCAGCCATATATGTTCTTGAATCAAGCTCCCCAAGCCTAAAGGACAGTCTGAATGGGAATTCAAGCATAGTTAAGAGACTTTTGGAATATGTCTATACCCACTGGGAACATCCATTGGATGCTTTGAGACACCAAACCAAAATCATATTCAGAAATATCCTCCAAATGCACCAGCTCACTCTCAAAGAGGCGGAGTTGGACAAATCAGATTTGACTGCCGATCATTTCATTTTTGAACTGACTCAGAGTCTTCTGCGATTGGAATGGCATATTAAGGGAAAGTACATATGCCTTGGTTGTTTAGTAGATTGCATAGGAGTTGAACGTATTTTGGCATTAGCTAACACTATTCCATCGCAAATCTTAGAGGTGATGGGGGACCAGTCAGTGGTACCTTATGCAAGTGACCTCTTAGAAACTATGTTTAAAAATCATAAGAGTCATTTGAAATCTCAGGCTGTCGACAGTACTTGGATTGATAAGTGGCATGAGACTTGGGTTTCTCCTCTCCTTTACATACTGTGTGAAGGAAATCTGGATCAAAAATCTTATGTGATTGACTATTACTTGCCAAAATTATTGAATTGCAACCCTGAAAGCTTAAGCTACATGGTAAAGATTCTTCAGACTTCTGCTGATGCTAAAACTGGTAAGAAGGTGAATTTTTGTTTTAGTAATTTCTAGTTAGGATTTTTAAGTGTAGTTACCCAGGCAGATGCTGACTATATTCAAATTTAAATGTCATCACTTCTATAATAGTAAAGTAGGATATTAACAATAGGGATTTCAGGTTGAAACCAATGTTACTGCACATAGCTGAATAGAGTTTTTTTGCTGAAGTCATTTCTACAGGCTAAGGGTTGATTCCAGTTATGATTATGAGGTTTATTTTGTTAAAGTAGTTCCTCCCTGTGTGCAGGAGATACATTTAAAAACCCCCAATGGATGCCTGAAGCTATGGATAGTACCAAACCCTATATATACTATGTTTTTCCCTATGCATACATACTTACGATAGTAGTTACTAAGTAAGTAGTTACTACTTACTAAGTAGGCGATTTCACAGATAGAAGTCATTTTTTTTTAAAGATTTAAAAAAAAATTTTTTTATTTTTAGAGAGAGGGGAAGAGAGGGAGACAGAGAGGGAGAGAAACAGCAGTGTATGGTTGCCTCTCACATGGCCCTCACTGGGGACCTGGCCCGCAACCCAGGTATGTGCCCTGACTGGGAATCGAACCGGGACCCTTTGGTTCCTAGCCCGCGCTCAATCCACTGAGCTATACCAGCCACGGCAGATGGAAGTCATTTTTACTATAGATTTTAGCAACTTCAGCATAGTTATTTTTTTGTTGTTGTTATCAAGTTGAGAACTTTCACTTTTTTGCTTAAAGAAAACACTTTATAGCTTCCCTTTGGCATACCCAAATTGCCAGCATTAGTACCCTTTGCTTTGGGGCCATTATTAAGTAAAATAAGGGCTACTTGAGCACCAGTACTGGGATACTGTGACAGTCATAACTGAATTGGCCAGTAGGTGACTGACAGGCCAGTAGCATGTACAGTGTGCATACACTGGACAAAGGGATGTTTCAGGTCTCGGGATGGACAGAGTGGGACGATGTGAGACATGATCATACTACTCAGAACAGTGTGCAATTTAAAACTTGTGATTTGTTTATTTCTGGAATTCTTCATTTAATATTTTTGGGTCACAGTGGGTAACTGGAACTGTAGAAAATGAACTATGGATAAGGGGTGACCTACTGTCTTGGGTTTTAATTTATTTTACCAAGTTCTCATTTGTTACTTCATTGTCAGACTGGAGTAAAAATTTGTGTGTTTTATCTAATTTGCTTATTGAAGTGATCAAAACAACAATTAAAAGTTCTTTTGGCAAAGTTAAACAGGTAAATTGGCAGTGGCAAGTTTTTGCCTCTGGGAAAGAGACAAAACATTTAGAGATATGACCTCAAGAAACAGCTGTCTGTAATAATTTAGAATAGGGGTAAACATTCCATGGAAACTCAGTAACCCTGAAGGAGAGACTGCATTAAAGCATAATTTAGTAATTAATAGATAAGATATGATCCTAATTCATCATGCAAATCTTAATGTTATTATATTCTGTTTAACAAAGCAGGAATATGGTACCCTATATCACATTTTAAGAATATTTGCAGATAAAATAATTTAAAAATTTTCAGTACTTCACAGAGTAGCTTGAGAGATAGATGAAAGGTCTGATTTCTATACACAAAAAATAAATCATTGTTTATAATTTTTAGTAATTATTCTTGCCTTTTTGAGAAGCCATTTGAAGGTTAGGATTCATGAATCTGTTCTGAAGTTAAGGCAGGATTTGTTTTGTTTTTAAAGGTTTTATTTATTTATTTTTAGAGAGAGGGGAAGGGAAGGGAAGGAGAGAGGGAGAGAAACATCAGTGTGTGGTTGCCTTTTGTACATCCCCTACTGGGGAACTGGCCTGCAACCCAGGCATGTGTCCTGACTAGGAATCGAACTGGCGACCTTTTGGTTTTCAATCCACTGAGCTGCACAAGCCAAGGCAGGATTTGTTTTTATATCAAAGTGCCCTGTGAGCCAGAGCTCCTTGTCTCGTTACTCATGGCTGATGTCCTGGCCTGTGAAAGCTTCATATTTTTTGTGATTCTTCTTTTATCTTCTTTACTAGGGGGAAATATGCAGGGAGGTTCAGTGTTCGTTTTTAGAGAAATGAAACATTGAGTGTTTTTCCTATTTTTGGCTGAAAGTCAGTTTAGTTATTTTTATTGTTTCAAACATTTCTCCACCTGATTTTTTTCTGATTTACTTCCTAATTTGTTTTCTGATGGTCAAGGGAAAAGTAAAAATATTAGCAAAAACTTTTGATTTTTTAAAAAGTTAACAATAAGAGGATTATGCTTATTTGAAATTATTGACACAAGAATTGTTAAATCTTTTAAATAATTATTTTATAATAGGAACTTTAACTCATGCTAGAATTCAGTTCAAAATATGATTTTTATTTTTTGAAATATAGTGTTTATTATAAACATGAAAATTGTGGTTATTATTACATAGCACAATACTGGTCTTTGTTACTGCACTTTTGAAATGAGCAGTCTTTTCCATCCTTAGGCTCTCATCATAGTAGAGGGGCTCTGGGAGCTTTGATGGCATGTCTGCGAACAGCTAGAGCTCATGGACATCTTCAGTCTGCAACTGGTGCCTGGGGGAATCTTGTGTCCAGTGCAAAAATAAAGCAAGGCTTAATTCATCAGCACTGCCAGGTAAGTCAGCAGAATACCTAGGGATTCATGCATGCAGTAGATCCCTGATTTATTTTTCATTTAGCAGTCCAGTACAGAGGCCCCTGTGTTATGCTCATCAGTGTTTTAAGGGGTTCATAAGGGTGATGAATAGAGAATGAAAAGTGAAGGCCATGTACTTAGGCTACTTAGAATTTAGTTGAAGGAATAAGGAAACCTGCATAAAACAACTAGAGACTCTTAGAAGAAAAAACAGATACAAGAGTCCTTAATGTGTAGGGACTCGGGAGGCTCAGGAGAAGAGACTGGTTGGAGCACTGGTGGCTGATTAGGAAGGTGCTCACTGTGGGTGGAGGAGAGGAAGCACTGGAGCCCCACGGAATGACAGATAGGACCGGAGAATGAGTAGAAGCACAGTTTGGCAGGAGTGGGATGTTCTGTCTGTGTTAGGGAAGCCTCCAATCCTAGGCTGGAGGCAGCAGTTTTCATTCACTTGGTAACTGGGAACCGATTTCAGCAGTGAAGTGGCGTTAATGCAAACAGAGATGAGTGTGCAGGACGGGAGCAAAAAGAATGCACGACAGAGATCTGAGAGTGAAGTGACGAGGTCCCGGCGTCGAGTGGTCACTGAGAAAATGAATGAAGTTGACCACAAATGTGGGATAAGAATCTTTAAGACTATTTAATACATATCCAATTTATACCTTTAATAAAGTAATTTTATAGAAAATAGCCTCAGGATCTTTGGGATTAGGGCAACTTTCTAAAGTACACATGGGTAAACAAAGGCTTACTGATTTTTTTTCCTTTGGTAAAAAAATTAACCATGTCAAGGTGTAATTTCCTTTGGTGTAAATAATTAACCATGTCAAGTGGTTTAGGCTTTGCTTATTTTATTAAAAAATTAACATTTTACCTGGCTGGTGTAGCTCAGTGGATTGAACGTGGGCCTGCGAACCAAAGTGTCTCCAGTTCTATTCCCAGTCAGGGCACATGCCTGGGTTGTGGGGCAGGTCCCCAGTAGGCAACCACACTTTGATGTTTCTCTCTCTCTTTCTCCATCCCTTCTCCTCTCTCTAAAAGTAAATAAGCTCTTTTATTAAAAAAAGAAAGAAAGAAAAATTAACATTTTATTGCTTGATGTGTTTTAGGTACGGATGGATACTTTAGGCTTGCTTTGTGAAAGTAATCGAAGCACAGAAATCGTTTCCACAGAAGAAATGCAGTGGATTCAATTCTTTATCACATACAATCTTAACAGTCAATCTCCGGGAGTGCGGCAGCAGATTTGTTCTCTTCTTAAAAAGGTAGAATTTTTCATTGGAAAGCATAGGAAAGTGTGAACTTTGCTCTGGAAATGTTTTATCAAAAGAGCCCTGATTTTGGGAGTGTGTGAGAATAATGGCCGTGGGCTGGGAGCCCCCTGTGAGCTGTGGCGTGATCCCAAAGGAGAGTTTACGTTTGAGATTAAAGTCCAGAGTGAAAAGTCTTGTCATTTTGGTGTAATAAATCAAACTGCAGCTCTGTTTTTTTGAAAGGAAAAAAATCTAGTGATGAGTTTTCGTGGTATAAGTTATCTTAAGGAACTTTGTTAGGAGAAGGAAGGGTGCCCTTGTATTTTTATAGTTTCTTGAAGCGCCTCATGAAACAGTCGTTACTGAGTAATTCAACTTGAAATAGTCATGTGACACATTTATGGAGTGAAGAATTGCTAGAGTGCAGGAATGGATATATTATCTTTAGTTAGGTTCAGGCTGACCTAAACAAAAAAGAACTGTCATTTAATGATTTGTGTTCTGGTTTGCAGTAATATGCTGGTTTTGGTTTTAGAAATGTGAATGCTAATTTTCTGTCAGAAAGAGACACTGTAAACATTAAGAGTGTAAAAACCAGGACTTTCCTTGCCTCAAATTTTAGTGCAAAGAAAAGTTTTTCCTTTGTCTCATAGGCTGATATTTAAGGTTAACATGGCTCACATATGCTAATTTTTCTTTTTCTCAAAAGTTGTTTTGCAGGATACAGGAGAGTTCTCAGGTACTTTATAAACTGGAACAAAATAAACCCAGACACGAACCAGAGAATGAGTTAACCAAACGACACCCTTCTGTTTCTTTACAGCAATACAAGGTAGGTGATATATTTCTAGACATATGGAGTCATAAAAAACTCAAAACAATTATGAACATTATTATGAACATGCATGCAAGGGAACTAGATGGAAGTCTCTTTGTAAGTAGGGTTTCTGTGTTGTGTTCTTCCAGCTGGGTTTCACGTATTCCTATCGGTGCTTTTGCGCTTCTCTCGAGCAGACTGAGTTGTGGACCTGGTGCTGGTCTCAGGTCTGTTAGAAAATAGTATTAATGAGTTGGCCTCAATAATTCACAGCTTCTGTGGGCCAGATGAATTTAGTCCTTTAACCAAAAGGTAATTGCTGGCCCTGACTCCTCCATGCCTTCTTAGGGTGGAAGACTGCTGTGTCCAGGCTTGCCTTTGTGCCACTGCGGTATTCAGTGGCTTCATGGGCTCCTGGCTCATGGTCCAGCTGTGGGGGTTCCTGTTCATCCCATTTAGGAGTGAGCTTGGAGAGTAGGGCTGACTTTTAGGATATTGTGTTAATGGGGTAGGTGGAACCTCAGATACAGAAGCCCCAGTCTGGGCCAGGGTTCAGCTTGACACCTTTAATTTCTGTCCATCAGGACAGAATGAGCTTTTCACCACTGATTTCTTATTCCACATCTAGTCTCTCAGAAGCAGACTCTAATTTTTCTTCTAAGACACAGGTAGAGGACAGCGCTCATCTATTTTATTTCACTTAGGGAAGCAAGTGTAACAAATTGATACATTGGAGCCATAATATACTATCTACCCTAAACATGGATGGGCCCTAGGTTTCAGTTTTGTATTAAAAGCTAAAAAAAAAAATCATCTGAAGAAGAATATTCTTATACAAAGTCTGAAATCAGCTTCATTTTTGTAGAATCCCAATAACGAAGATTAGAAAAGTGCAACCGAAACTTTGAGCACATAGGCTTAGTCCTAATTCTGCTATTGACTCGTCGGCTTACTTTATGAACCTATTCAACTGTACGTGGGGTTAGTGACCTCTGTGAAAAGGTTGGTTTTGAGGATAAAATGAGAAAGCTCTTTTAACCTCTAAATCACTCCAGAAAGCCTTGCTGGGAGTCGTTAACAGTGATTGGAGTGATTGGAGCACTTACTGTGTGGAACAGTTATGTTTTATCCTTTCTGAGGTCTAAGGAAACACATCTCTTTTGCTTCTTTTTGCAAGGGGTAATGTGATATTTTCCCTGAATTAGGTACTTAGAAACACAAAACCAGTTTTGTGGATTGGCGTTCTGGATTTCTATGTATGTGTGTTTTCTTAGTTGTGCTTATGGACATGTATTTTTTGACAGCTAGTCTTTAGAGTCTTAATCTGAGTCAGTCTCATGGTTCTTATATTTTCTCCCAACCGTAGTCACCTGAGGCTTTGGAGGTTGTGACTTTGGCATTGTCTTGTGGACACCAGTGCAGCAATGCGTGTCATGCACAGTGTGTGGCAGGTTCAGAGCCAGTTGACACACTCAGTGCTGGGGAAGAGAAAAGGCTGTTGTCTGGAAAGGATGTTCTAGTCCAGGGAAGGAGGTCGTTTTATAATGGAGTAACTGATGTTAATAGCTAGAGTACTTTTAAATTTATAAAATGCTTTATAAGCTATGAGATAGACATTATTATCCTCACATAAAAGTGACAAAACTGAAGCTTGGAAAAGTTGGGTAACCTGCTCAAGGTTACTCAGCTAGTAAGTAGTGATCCAGATTTGCTCTTGACCCTAAAATTTGCATAGTGTTTTCCCTCAGTACTAGTTTAAGTAAAGGTTTGGAGACCTTTACTTGAAGGACAGAATTTGGGGAATGGTGAATCCACTGGAGTGAATGACATAAGATAATTGGAGGAACAGAGGAGGTGAGTAATGGCAAGTGAATTAGAAAAGCAAGTTGGAAATCAGTCAGCAAATCAAGTAGAGTTTTGAATGCTAGGTCAAGGTAATTGGAAGCCTCACTAGGAGCCATTAAAAGTGACTGGAGCAGCCCTGGTTGGTGTGGCTCAGTGGATTGAGCTCTGGCCCGCAAACCAAGGGTTGCTGGTTCGATTCTCAATCAGAGCACATACCTGGGTTGTGGACCATGTCCCCAGTAGGGGGCGTGCGAGAGGCAACCACACATTGATGTTTTTCTTCCTCTCTTCCTCCCTTTCTTCCTCTCTCTCTAAAAAATAAATAAATAAATACTCTTTTTAAAAAAGTAACTAGAGTATATATTGGGCCTCATGTATGTGTGTGTAAGATGGTATGCTCAGGACTAGGGATATAAATGTCCTATAAACCATGGTCCCTGCCTTCATTGTGCTTGCAGTCTGGTTGAAGGAAATAACTCTGTCTAAAAATATAAATGACACTAATTAGTATAAGATCATTCTTAAAGGATGAACTTGTTGCCCTTTAAGGTGAATTATGCTACTCCTTTATAATTAAAACTAGTTTAACTAGGATATTTTCAATAACTACCCTATTTTTTGAAACCCAATAGAAATAATAAGCTAATAATCTCTTACTTAGGGCCTGTAACGGCCTGCAGAATAAATCTCCGAAGTTGTATGTCCTTGACCAAAAAAATGAATGCAGGGATCCTAGGAGAGTCAGTTAAGACTGGAGTTGCTTTTATTTGCTCAGTTACAAATATGTGTCGTCAGGGCATAGTAGTGATGAGAATCACAACTTTTCCTGATAATTTTTCTCTTTGATCTTACACAGAAAAAAATAACTATCATTATTTTAATTGTAGGAAGCAGATTTTATCCTGGATAAAGTATTTTCCATGTTGCTTTTTGTTGAAAAATTGCATTTTACCAAAAGTTTTAATTTCCCATCATTTGTATAAACAGAGCAGGAGTCTCAAAGGGGTAGACAGAAGACAGTGGAATAGTTGAACTTTTTAAAGGAATATGTCATTATAGCCAAATGTATAGAGCATTACATTTATCAAATTTATCGGGTAGTACATATTGGATATTTCTTTGGTCATTTAAAAACTTAAAATGTATACATCCCTTTGATGCCTGAATGCCTCTGGTGAAGAAAGTCAGTAGTCATACAGCTTTAGGGTAAGTCCGGGCAGAATGGAGTTGTTTTTACTAAAAATGTTTTTTTCTCGAGAGGAGTGCAATCGGAGTACTTATTGACTCTACAAGTACAGAGCTGAATAAGGGCATGACGTAGCTTATGATCGAGGGTGTCAATCAGAATTGTCAAGGGAACCGAATAGCTAGTATTGTTTTAAAAAGATCTTTTCTCCCTTAATTAAAAGAAAAAGCCCCATTCTTAATGGTGATGCTTTGAAGATAACCTATTGTGAGTTAACTCATTTGTACTTACTGTATTTTGTTTTTAGAGTTTCATGTCATCCATTTGCAACAGTCTTTTTGAAGCATTGTTTCCCGGCTCTTCCTATCCACGTAGATTTTCAGCTTTAACCATTTTAGGCTCAATAGCTGAAGTTTTTCCTGTCCCAGAAGGTAAGTTTTCAATAATGTTTAGGAAAGTGTTTTTATTTTGAAACACTTTCCTAAACACATGCTTTTTCAACATTTTGTCTTACTTGAATTTGACTTTTGTTGTCTTTTTAGGTTCTTACGGGAGGTTTTATTCTCCCTATATAATTCTTATGTGGACATAATTAAATTTGTCAATAAGGGACATGAGAGCGAGAAACTGTCTAGTTATTATTTGGCAACTCAACTCTACAGTTTTCATGGAACTGTGATTATTACGAGAAGAGTAGCTATTCTCCTCATGCCCCAATTTATATGTTGATGTTCTAATACAGTGCCCAATCAGTTAAGTTTTAAAAGTAAAAAAATACTTTTATGTATAACATTCCTCCGTGAGTCTTTGTGGTTAAAATGTGGTTTCCCTTTACATGTTATGCGTTTCACAAGTCTCAATCTGGTTTCAGAAAGACCGTAGGAGGGTGTCATTTCCAGGTATTCTGATTTAATGATGCCCTTTGTTTCTTCTTCCGTGGGACGGACACTCAGAGTCTGAACGTTTAACTTCCCTCTGAGGTTTTTTTCCTTTTTGACAAGATATGATTCTTTTTATGCATGTACATGAGTTTATGTGTGTTTTCACATGGATTTCTTGTTTGTGCTCTGTCTTTCTTGACCGTGGTCAAACAGAAGAATATTCTGCTCAGCTGCTTTTTCCGAAGGAATGGCCAGAGGATCAGGGAACTTTCCATAATAGATTTTTTTTTTAGTTTGTTTTTTGCAAAGTATAATTTTTTTAGCTGGGAGGAGAGTAATTTGATGTTAACACAGGCTTGCTTCTAGGTTTGAAAACCATTTTTTTTTCAAGTTTTTATTTGAAAAAATTCAAACCAGCAGCAAAGTTTCCAGAACAGTTCAGTGTAGAGCCATGTACCTTCTCCGTAGATTCACTACTTGTTTATATTCTGCCGTACGGAAAGTCCACACTTAATGTCAGTAATGGGTTCTTGGAAGCTGCAATTTTAAGTGAAACAGTGTGTAACAAAACCAATTTTACCAAAGGCTGATTGGTATAAACAGGAGTTGAGTTTCTACAGCATACTTTTGGCCACAAAAACATCACCAAACTTCTAAATAAAGACCTAAAACACTTCTAATATTAAACATTGAAATAAATGTGAGATACACATACATTTAAGAAAGATTAATAAAAACAAGTAAGATAATTCTTTTCTAACCTATTTCTTTTAGGGTCTTGGGTAGCCTGAGCCCATCCTGACAGCTCAAGGCACAAGGTGGGAACCCACCCTGGGCAGGACACACTTCCCTTGCAGAGAGCACGCTCCCATACACACCACACTTACTCAGACTGGGACCATTCAGACACACCAGTTTACCGAACATGCACATCTTTGGGATGTGAGAGGAAACTGGGCTACCCGTAGAAAACCCATGCAGACGTGTGGAGAACTTGCAGACTGCACACCGACTGTGGCCCTTGCCAGGAATCCATTTTTTCCCCTCATCAATGTTATGATGAAAGGACATTGAATGAAATGATGTTATTCAAGAACCTGCCATATTTGCTTTATCTATCATTAATTTTCTAACAATAACACAAATGTCAAATTCAGGAAATTTCATGTTGATATAATGCTGTTATCTAATATATAGTCTATATTCAAATTTTTCCAGGTGCCCCAATAGGTGGCCTTTTTTAGAAATAACACTTTTTTCCCTGTAATCCAGGAACCAGTCCACGATTATACATTGCATTTCGTCATTATATCTCTTTTTGCCTCCTTTAATCTGGAAAGTGTCTTATTTCGTGGCATTAACATTTTGGAAGAATGCAGCTCAGTCTTACTGTTTCCTCATGATTTCATTGAGGTTATGCATTTTTGGTAGGAGTGTTGCCTAGGTGATGTGATGTTTTTCTCAGGGCATCATATCAGGAAGTACGTAATGTTGGCTTGTCCCATCACTCATGATGATAAATCTGATCACCTCATGAAAGTACGTGTGGGAGGCCAAAAAATGACCTCCAGAAAGTATCCACATCAAATTCTTAGAACCTGTGAATGCAAACTTTGCTTGGGAAAAGATTCTCTGCAGATATGATTAAATTAAGATCTTAAAATCAGATACTCTCAGGTGATCTGGATGGGCCTACGTGCCATCACAAGTGTTGGTATGAGAGACAGGCAAAGGGAGATGGGAAACATGGAAAAGGAGGCGTTGATGTGACAGCAGAGACTGGAGTGATGTGGCTACAAGCCATGGAATCCTGGCCACCAACAGAAGCTGGAAGAGACAAGGGAGAAGTCTCCTTTTGAGCCTCTACAGTGAGCACAGCCCTAACAACACCTTGATTTTGAACTTCTGGCATCCTGGACTGCAAGAGAATAGATTTCTGTGGTTTTAAGCTACCAAGTTGGTGGTAAGTTGTTAAAACTGCCACAGAAAATATATATAAGGCCATCTATCAATTTAGAGAATTTCAGTGGTACTACAGCTGAACTTAGAAAATAAAGTTTTATCTAAGAGTGATTGCTTGTCCAATTAACAAAAAGTTTGCTGTACATATAATGTAGTTACAGTTGCACGTAGATATAGGGGAAGTAACACCAGTCTGAATTATACTGGTAGTTTTTCAACTGAGAGAGTAGTTTAATATATTTAAATGTACTTTAAAAGTGAAAAACCTGATTCATCTTCTTAATGAATGAGTCACATAATTGAACAGTGACTGATATCATAGTATTGTCACAGTATTTATGTTAATTAAACAACTTGGGGGTAATGCAAATGATGCAAGTCATACTATATCTATTAACTTTAAAGGAAGCTAAAGAGGCATGACCGTGAAATGCAGGATGGGAAATGTAAACATATTCTTCATCTTTTTCTCAAGAACTTAAATGTGGACCTTTATATTATTTTACAGAAAGTCTGTGATTTGGGATTAGTCAAATGGTTTCTCCTTTTCCTCAAGTATGTCCTAGTCCAAGAAGAATAAGCCGCATGCATCTTTCTTACTCAGAATAAAATATCACAGTGTTCATGGTGAAATACTTGATCCCACAATTGGATTAAAGGGTCATTTGGCGAATATTTATTTAGTACTTAATATATGTCATGCAGCCAAGGGTACGCAGTGCTCCCCGTTTCTGAGTTTAGATTTTAGTGACAAGAGTCAAGACAATAAATTACCAAGTAATACATAGAATTTCAGGTGAGGATAAGAACTGTGAAGAAATATTTCAAGATAAGAAGGGCAAGGAGATATCCCAGACGGACTGGGAGGATGGGGAGGGCTAGCTGTTTCCTACAGTAGTGTCAGGGAGTGCTTCCTGTTTGAGCAGAAGTCTTAAACAACCGGTGGGTAACGAAGAAATCGCAAGGGGAATTAGAAAGTACTTCGAGAGGAATCAAAACAAAAACATAACATACTAAAATTAATGGGATGAAGCAAAAACAGAGCTCCTAGGGAGATTTATAGCTGTATATGCCTACATTGAAAAAGAAAAGAGATCTGAAATCAATAATCTAACTTTAACCTCAAGGAATTAGAAAAAGAAGAGCAACCTTACCTAAAGCTAGCAGAAGGGAGGAAATAATGAAGATTAGTATGGAGATAAATGAAATAGAGTACAGAAAATACAGAGAATCAGCAAAACCAAAAGTTGTTTTTTTTAAAGATCAACAAAATTGACAAAGTTTTGGCTATGCTGACTAAGGAAAAAAAGAAGGCATAAATAACTAAAATCAAAAATGAAAGTAAGGATGTTTGCACTGAGCTAACAGAAATAAAAAAGATTGTAAGACAATGCTACGAACAATGTATTTCCAGTAAATTAATAACCTGGATGACGTGGACAGATTCCTGGAAACATAAAATTACTTAAGAAAAATAGAAAATTTGAACAGACCTATAGCAAGTAAAGAGATAGAGTCGGTAATCAAAAGCCTCTAAGCAGAATCCAGGCGTGGCTTCACTGGTGAATTCTACCAAGCATGGAAAGAAGAATTAACACCAATTCTTCTCAAACTCTTCCCAAAAAAGTGGAGAGGAGGGAACATTTCCTAACTCATTCTATGAGGCTAGCATCACCCTGCTACCAAAGGCAGATAAACTCCACAAGAAAACAATAGGCTAGTCTCCCTTATAAATGTAGATGTAAAAATTCTTAACAAAGTACTAACAAACCAAATCTTAACAGCATTTTAAAAGTACGTATTATACATCATGGCTAAGTAAGTGGAATTTAATCCCAGGAACTTACGGGTGGTTCAACATAAGAAAAAAGTAGTCAGTGTAATATATAATACATACCGCATGAGAATGAAGGAAGAAAACACACGATAATTTCGATAAACACTTGGCAAACTGGGAATATAAGGGAACGTCTCAGTGTGCTACAGAACATTCATGAAAAACCCGCAGGCAACATTGTATCATGCTCACTGCTGAAGACAGCCTTTCTCCTAAGACGCGGATGCTCACTTTCACTACTGGTATTCCCTGTAGTAGTGACAGTTTTAGCCAGAACAGTAAGACAAGAGAACTAAAAAAAAAAAAGGTATCCGAATTTGACTAGAAGAAGCAAATTTCAGCAGAGGTGTGAATGAAGTGACAAAAACTGCGTTTCCTTGCTCTAGGAATTTTCACAGGGATAAACTATCTTGTGAGTTAAGATTAAATAAAAAATTCACTGACTTATATTGTAATATTTGTCAAATTAAGTAAGTATAGGACTGTTTTCAGTTATTATCAGGGGTTAACTTGTGAAATGCTATTAAGTGTTCTTTACATTCTGCTATGAAAGCCATTATTTGCCACAGTTGCTCAGTCTTGGTCTTGTAGTTAAATGAATTCAGTGACATCATTCTTTTGTGAAAGTTTTTCTGTTCATTTCTGGTTTGGCTGAAATTCATCTTTCTTTGAGAAGAGTTGGGGAATTTTTTTTTTTTTAAATTTCTTGTCCATTCAAAAATATTTATATTGCTGTTATTTTTGACACTGGAATTGGATTTTGATGCACAGTTTTTTGTCATACTTTCTTCTGTAAGCATTACTTCACTGTCCTCTAGCACTACATGTTGCTGTGTCGAAGAGTGAAGCCAGACTAATATTTTTCCGCTTTGTAGACGGATTGAGCTTTTTGACAGAATGACCAAAAGCTTCCTCCTTTATCTTTGCTGCCCAGGAATTTTGTCAGGCTGTGTCACCTTGATTATTCAGTGTCATCTTAACTAAGACACGGTAGGACTTTGGAGTCTAGGTCAGGAAGTTTTATGAAGATATTCTAGAGATGTATTTCTTCATTTATTGGTTTTTACTTATTCAAAAAATAACTTAGGCATCTGTTATAATATATAACCTTTTGAAAAAGAATGAAGTGGTTTTAAACAAATTCTTATTTAAACAAATTAAAAACCATTTACTTCCTATTTAGAAAACTTAATACCTATTATTTTATCATTTTAAGAAATAAAATTATTGGAAAAATTATTTTTATGTTATTATGGGTAAAGTATGAAGTGTGAATTTTTGTACAAATTTTCTATAAATTTGGCCAAATAACTTCAAAATGTTGATTTCCTTTACTTTTTATTCACTTTTAAATCCCGGGGTTTTTTTAGGTCAAACCCAAACAGTGTACCAGCTGAGTCATGATATTGATGTCGGCCGTTTCCAAACACTGATAGAGTGTTTAACCAGCACTTTTGAAACAGTGAAAATTTTAGCGTTTGATCTTCTGATGAAGTTACCAAAAACAGTTGTACGGTTTCAGGTATTTGGACTTTTCCTCTGTACATGTGTATGCACGCAAATTCACTGTTTAAAGCAATAGATGATCAGTGGGTTGTCCAGGCTCTTTGCATCTGCTTTCTTCCTTCTGGCGGCTTCAGTTATCATCCGTGCCCCTGCTGTTGTGGGGCGGCGGGATGGAGGAGGTGGGGATGGGGGATGGGGAAGGAGGTAATTTTGTAGAGAAAGCAAAGTCCAAATCTGTGAGCTTTGTTTTTTAATTGTTTTGATAAAAAGGGAGGCGTAGGAGGCAGTAGGTTTTATTGTTTACGAGTCTATTGGTACATTGCAGTTTACTGTGGTCTTCCCGGTTTCCTTGGACATCTTAATACTTGATCAAAATACATCACTTACAGTAACTTGAGCAAAAATTTTTGAGATAATCTCCCTGCTTAGCAGACTGGGAAGCTGGGTGTTAAGTGAGGTAGAAAACATGTTTCTCCCCTTCCTACAAGCAATAGCTAAACTGAGACTGAAACTGAGAGCACTTGAGGTTGACAGCGGTTCCCCTGTCGGTCTGCTCCGTCGCCAGCTTCCACTCTCTTCCCAGCACCTGGCACTTCCCATGGTTCTAATATCTGGTCTGGCTTGCATATTAGGAAAATGATCTTAGGAATAGGCATCAAGATTTTTAAGTATTAATTATATATTTCCAAAGTCTGTCTTTTGGTATACCTTATATCAATGTTATTAATATATAATTAATATTTTAATATACTTAAATGGAAAACATTTTTGAATGCTAACCTAAGCTCTCTGAGGGTATATACACACACACACATATACACATGTAGATATATATATATATATACATATATATATATATATATATATAAAATCTACTGCCCTTATTTCTTGTGGAACAACATATGCAAGGTCTATATACTATATTTTGATTAACCTCAGATGATAGAACAAAGATATTTTAGATTCCAAAGTCTATATATTATGTTTCTTACTAACTGGTTAATTAAGGAATTCAGAGACTTACAAAAAATGGCTTAGATGCTTAATTGGTTCTTTCAAATACTATTTAGAGTTGAGCTTTTAGACACTGTTTTTAAGATTTTTATGTCATAAAAAATTAAATATATCAAAAGGCAAAGAATTTAAATTGAAATTACCTGATATTTGAATTAGTACATTCGACATCACTAATTGTGAGTGTACCTATAATGAAATTCAAAATTACATTTATAATGATTTTTTTCTTGTACTAGACAGCTGTGGAATAACCCTACTCGAATCAGTACCATTGAGCAGTGAAACACTGGGCCCCAGCATGGCGAACATGCCCCTTGTCAGTCGTGGAGTCTGGCCCAGGAGCCACGCCTCCTGTCCTCAGCCCACTTGCCTTTCCCTGGGCATTACAGTGAATTGTCCTTTGTTCTGTCTTTTTTAGGATGGGGCCGTGTGAGTGGATTTGCCCATGAGATATAGGTAGATACAGGTGTGGGAGCTCTGATGCAAAATTTCTGAGACTTCTCTGATTATTTTCCATGTGGATACATGGAGCTTTGCCAGGAGCAGCCTGGTGGATTTGTATTTTTTTATGGATTTGTATTTTCCTCCTTTGAGCTAGCTCTATGGGAAGAAGGAAGGGAGAAGGGTAGGACTATGCCAACCAGGTAAAACAACCTGGATATACAAAAGAACTCTGGTCTCTGTATATAGAAATAACGGAGATGATCTGGCTATTGTCATAGCAGAATTCCTGCAGGAAAAAGCACACTTTTGCTGCAGAAAGGTACTTTTTTAAAAAAAGCTTTATCAATGTTGAATGTCCCAACTAATATTATTTTCAAGATCCTCATCACTAGAACTAATTAATAAGTCATTAATTACTATAATAAAAACTCTAACATATATTCAGGGAGAAGGGGAGTTAATGTTCTTATTGAGTTGCAGTTATGCAGCAGGCTCTCTTTTTAAGCATGTATTATTCCTTCAAGTCAAAGAAATGTTTTAGTGACAGTTACTGGGTCTGTGCTTTATTCTAGGATTCAGAGAAACTGCAAGGCTTATTCCAGGCAGCACTGGCGCTCAGCACCAGCACCAAACCCTATGACTGTGTAACAGCTTCCTACCTGCTGAACTTCTTGATCTGTCAGAATGCTCTGCCGTCATCTCTGTCCACCTACTTAACTCAGCAGATTGCGTGTGGAAACGGAGATGCATCTGCTGCTGCGGTGGAAAGTAACACATTAATGGGTTTGTGTTGAGTAAATGACCTTTTGCTCTTATTTATCAAAACCAGTATCTTACTCATTCATTGTTCATTTAGTTAGAATATCTAATGGTTAAACATTTCTCTGTGGTTTTTTGTTTAAGAGTTTACCAGTAGAAGTTTACCAGCTTCTGAGAATACCATAAGTTTCTCTTATACAAATAGTTTTCTCAGCTTCAACACTTGTTTTTAAACAGATGTTCATATTGAATAAGTAGATTTGCAAATGTACATTAATAAAGCTGTTATTGAACTCTCTCTGTACTAAAAATGTACTTTTCCTTCTGCAGAAATTTTACCCTGACCGTAGGCACGTTGTCTTTGTTATTTCTGTGTAGAGCAGAGAGTTCCTTTGTCTGCCGCAGTTTGTGTTTCACCTGGCTGACATACCCTGCTTTGTACTCTTTCCTTACAGCCAGTTCTGAAAGCTAGGGTCTCAGTTGGCTGATCTCCAACAAGTATTTGTTGGAGAATTCAGTGCTAATTTTAAAACCTTCATTTTGAAATTGCACTGGCAATAAGGGCAGATAGGGATTTTTATTTTTTTACAAAAAGAGGTTAGATATAGAATTGAAAATTATTTTCTCCAAAGTTTTAAAACTTTTTTTGATCTTTTTTTTAAAATTTAATTTTATTTTTTGTTCAATTACAGTTATTTGCATCCTCTCCCCTCCCTTCCTCCCTTCCCCTCCGGCCCCCCTCCCCCCCACCTCCCTCCTCCCCCTTAGTTCTGTCCATGTGTCCTCTACAGTGATTCCTGAAAACCCTTCTCCCCATTGTCCCCTCCCCGCTCTCCTCTGTCTATTGTTAGACTGTTCTTAATTTCAATGTCTCTGGTTATGTTTTGCTTGCTTTCTACTTTTGTTGGTTATGATCCGGTTAAAGGTGAGACCATATGGTATTTGTCCCTCACCGTCTGGCTTACTTCACTTAGCATAATGCTCTCCAGTTCTATCCATGCTGTTGCAAAGGGTATAAGCTCCTTCTTCCTCTCTGCTGTGTAGAATTCCATTGTGTAAATGTACCATAGTTTCTTGATCCATTCATTTGTAGATGGGCATTTAGGTTGTTTCCAGCACTTGGCTATTGTGAATTGTGCTGCTATGAACATTGGAGTGCAAAGGTTCTTTTGAATTGGTTTTTCAGGATTCTTAGGGTATAATCCCAGTAGTGGAATTGCTGGGTCGAAAGGCAGTTCCATTTTCATTTTTCTGAGGAAGTTCCATACTGTTTTCCACAGTGGCTACACCAGTCTGCATTCCCACCAACAGTGCAGTAGGGTTCCCTTTTCTCCACATCCCCTCCAACAGTTATCTGTTG